>VWZE01012354.1:210835-295434 GCA_013396675.1 Eubucco bourcierii | reverse complement strand
GGTGAGGCACTGGCACAGGTTGCCCAGGGAGGTTGTGGCTGCTCCCTCCCTGGAGGTGTTCAAGGTCAGGTTGGAGGAGGCCTTGAGTGAGCTGTACTAGTAGGAGGTGTCCCTGCCTATGGCAGGGGGTTGGAAGTAGATGATCCTTGAGGTCCGTTCCAACCTTACTATTCTGTGATTTTAAGGAGGAATATGGCAGAAATGGTGCCTCAGTGTTAGTGCTCTGTGCTCAGATTTTGTTGCTCTGGGCAGTGTCCAGCTAACATGGATGAGTGAGGATGGATGGCAGTTGTACTTTATACTGACTACTGCTGGACCCTGCAAGCCGGCCTAGAAATCCCTGAAGGTATGTTTAGATGAGTATTGACTTACGTGATTTTGAGTAAGATGGATGTGAAGTTCTTAAAATAGCAGGCTTCACTAGGGAAATGTCCTGTGGCGTTCTAGGATGTAGTTCAGAGGAAAGGGGTAAAAACCACCCTGTCAGACCTTAAGTGATACATCTCTGGAAAGAAAATACCTTTTACATTCAGATTTGTCAGTAGGTATTGAATCAAAATTGTTTCTTCTTACCACTTTTGAAGTTATGTTCACTTTGGAACGTATCTTCTTTCCTGCTTTGAAGAAAGGGCAGTTAATACCTGCTTGTTTTCATCAGTCAAGTCGGGTTAACAGAAGTTTCTGATTTTGTGGTATCTGCTTGAAGGCCATGAAACATGTGAAGTGCAGTTAGTTTTGTAGGATATTCCCAGCTAGCAGAATTGCTTTTTGAAGTAATGAAAGTTGATTATTGTTGCTTTAAAAAAGGTATTTGCAGCAGATATTACTGGTCAAATAGTAGTATTTTCCATTTCCACAGGTTATTGTTGTTATCCAGCTATCAAGTGGATATTATAGAATGTGCAAAGATCATTATTCTTGAACAAATACTACTTGTAAAATACTACTGGCACTTCAACAGATTGCTGCAAAGAAGTATACACTGTGCATTAGATGTAGGATGAAATATTGATGATTCAGCTTTGTCTTAGAAATTGTTCAGAGTTGATCTGTAATGGGGAAGCATAACCTGACCTTGAACCCCCTCTAGTTAAGAAAAAATCACTTAGTGCCTGATATTAAGAGTAGAGCAGTTAATCCTAGTAATCAATGGGGTCTGCAGAGCACTCTTGCAGGTTCAGGTGTTTTGCAGTCAAAGAAGATCAGCCAAACCTTTGCAGCTTTAGTTATGTAACTACCTTTTCTTCCTTTGAATTATGCATACATCCCACTGCTTTGCCAGAGTCTTTTTCTCCCCATTTACAGTGTGACTGCAAGGCAGGCTCTGCCTTACCTCACATGTGTGAATGTAGCTTTGCAGAATCATCCCCATGACACTCAAAAATCTGATTATATGCTTTTAATAATTTTTTCTCATTTCTGCCTTTTTTTTTCTTTGCTGTTTTCTGATTTAATTTTGTTTATATCATGATTGTTCAAGATAAGTTGTATTACACTTTGATACATTCTTTTCCTCCTTCCCATGTGTTTTTAACTAAGATGCTGTGTTCAATTACTATAGTCATGTAACACTAAATTTCAGTGTGGTCTGAGATTTTTCACTGAAGGTTGCCCTGCCATGATGTGCAACCCTGGATGAGTTTGATCTTTTGCCTGTGTTTCCTGTTTTTTAGGCATGTTTTGCTATTTGGACTACTGTGATGGTTTGGGAGTTACCTGCCCCACCCACACTTAGTAAAATGATCCAGACTAGAACTCAGCTGGCTGAAAGTTAAGGAATGAAGATCTATTCACTGCTTTGCACAATGCACAAGCAGATATATACACTATATGAGGACAGGCTGAGAGAGTTTGGGCTCTGCAGCCTGGAGAAGAGAAGGCTTTGAGGACACCTGATAGTAGCCTTCCAGTATCTGAAGGGGGCCTACAGGAAGGCTGGGGAGGGACTATTTACAAGGTCTTGCAATGACAGGACAAGGGGCAATGGGTTTAAACTGGCAGAGGGAAGATTTAGACTGGATGTTAGGAGGAATTTCTTCCCAGTGAGGTTGGTGAGGCACTGGCACAGGTTGCCTGGGGAGGTTGTGGCTGCTCCCTCCCTGGAGGTGTTCAAGGCCAGGTTGGAGGAGGCCTTGAGTGAGCTGTACTAGTGGGAGGTGTCCCTGCCTATGGCAGGGGGTTGGAACTAGATGATCCTTGAGGTCCCTTCCAACCTTACCATTCTATGATTCTATATACAGGAATATTTACAGAAATATACAAGTTAAAGTTTACACAGAACCACAACAACCCTCCCAGAAATCAGAGACCCCAGGAGGGGCTCCCAACCACCCTTCCCCCTTTTCCCCACCCCTATACCTTACCCCAAGGTTTACCTTGCACGCAAGGTGGGCTTGAAGGATCGGCCAGGGATGTTAGAAGAAAAGTAGTTAGTGAGATCAGTCGGCAGAGAGAAACCAGAAGCTAGAGCACCCGAGACGCTGTGCCCCAGAGACAGACTGTGTTATCATGTTTTAAGTTCTGTTCTTATACATCTCAGCAAGCTTATGAGTGAAGTAGACATCACCATTGTTTCCTTTTCTCAACCTATAATATAATTTTCTCTATTAAAATATTCCAATTAGCCTCAAACCAGCACAATTACCAATACCTTCAAATTTTTGGTCTCTCCTTAATTATTGATGTCACTGAGATTATCTTGGTGTCCAAAGGCATGAAGACTTTCAGAAAAAAACCTTATGTTTGTTTCAATTTATCTGCTACATCATCTTTATTCTTCTGACACTCAAGTCAACATGTCTGAAAGCAGTCTGGAGAGATGCAAATTCCTCTACCTTGTCTTTTGTCTTCTGTCCTCCCTTTTTTTGTCTGGAGTGGAATACAGGAAGCCAGACAACTGAGCTTCCAAGAATGTGTTATCCAGCATCTTCTCCTTTGCCCTAATTTTCTCACTTAGTCTGCTTCAAAGCTGATGTTAATCAAGAGGCTATTTGCTCTTTGTGTTTCCAAAAAAAAGTTGATATGATCAAGAAAATGATGTTACTTTTGAATGTAGAATGTCACCTGTTTGGGGGTTTATGTACATAAACAAACCCCCTTGACTCTTCTGCATTTTAGTAATTAGACAGTATCATGCTGGGTAGAAAAGTTAGACAATACTGATAAAGCAATAAAATGGGTGGTGTGAATTCAGCCTGCTAAACCTCAAGCAATCCTGGTACCATCTCTGGAAAACAAAGGTTGTTTATGGTCTGCAAAGGCTGACACACTTGCCGAAGGGGGATATTGATGCAGAGGTTTTGACACAAGACACAGTTCTGTCCAGATAATGCCTACAGGCTGGGGGAAATGTACTTCAGAACAGTATTAATCCATCTGTGGACATATGTGAAAGAAAAAGTGATGTGCACGTTTTGAACTTTCTACCTATCTGCACATTCACAACATGTTTATCTTCCTTGTCTGCCTTTGCTCTTCCATAACGAGCTGCAGAGATTATTGGGCTATCTAGAACAGAAGAACCTGGGTACATCTGCTCATACGTGGTAGTGTGACACAGTCCTCCAGCTCCCTGAATTTCCAAAAGCAAAAGCCATACCTACCGCTCTGTGAGTGTTTGTATGACCAACACATTTCCAGCTTCCTGTCATTGGCTAGAAACCTTCCTGTCTCTGCATGTATGTGTGTTGTATTAATGGTATGTGATGCAGCTCTTGATTATATCCATTCTTGGCAGAAGATGAGACATGGCAGCTCTTGCTGATTAAAGGAGCAACTGTCAGTTCTTATTTCTTGCTTAATATCCATGCTATAAATAACTGGAAAGTTTTTGTACTTTGATTTGTGTTTCTAGTCTTTTATTCTGTGTAAAAATGATGCAGACTCATTTAAATATTCAGATTTGCTATAGGGAAGCATACAATGAGAGGGGAATAGTCATCACTTAATCCTATGAACCATTGAAACTTCCCCACTTAGCCAAAAAAATGCAGCTGACCTAATCAAGTTTTATTTCCTGTGTGCTAATGTCCTTCGTTCTTCCCCTACCCAGCACCAGGTATTCAGATTCACAGCACATACTTAGAACAGACTTCTGAGGTAAGAGGTGGGGGTGGTGTGTGCTGTGGCTGGCCCATAGCTGTCCAAACGCTGGTTGTGTTCACTGTTGAAGGTTGCATGGCCATTGACTTGAGCCCGCTCCTTCCTTGTGTGAGGCTGGGAAAACAGAGGCCTTTATTTAGCTGTCTGTGTTTGTTCAAACTCTGGAAAAGCTTTTGATGCTTAACTTATTTTCAGAGAAATACATTTAAAATTGGCTGGTACATGATTTAAGTCAAACTAGCACCATGCTACTATACTCTTTTCTGGGGACTGAGGATAGTTGTTCAGAAACTTTTTATGTTTTGAAAACTGGTGTAAAAACGTAGTTTTGAGAACATGCACCCTTAACATTGAAAACTGAACAAAGAAAATAATACAGAACTCTGATTCATTTAAATGGCTGATTTTTTTTTTAACCTTTTAATTTAAACAGTGACACCTTAAAAGTGCAGTGTCAGTGCTGTATTTCATAGCATAAAGTAATTCCTAAGAGTTGCATTTCTAATAATTCTGTAATTGTTACAGAATCATAGAATTGTCAGGACTGGAAGGGACCTCAAGTATCCAACCCCCTCTGCTATGAGCAAGGACACCTCAGACTAGATCTGAACAAATTTTTTGTTCCCTCTGGAATTTGAGTGTTGAAATTTTGCACCGTGTGTTTGCTCGTTCACAATTTGTAACTTAACATCATGAGCTTCTTCACATCATTTTTAGGCCCTGTAAAGTGGGAGAGAAGTAGTGGAATTGGTATATAGTAACAGTGTTCTAGATGTAAACCTTGGAGAAATTTTGAGGTGACCAAATGCTGACCGAGTTTAGGGATGGTAGGAAGCTTAAGGGAGAAGGAAAATAACCTTTCATAGCTTCTTTTTAATGGTCGGGTGCCCTTTGCTGTCTATTCGGTAATTTGTGCATTGCATTGATTATTTATGCCCAGCAAATTGACTGTTGTGTGATGGTTCAATGGTGCTCTTTAAATAGACAGAGCACACAGCATGCAGCACTAGCTAAACCAGCATTTAATATTTTTTCATCTCACCATACTCTGGAAAACTCCATATTTTTAACTTTCTCAGGAAGCACTATATTGGTTTCTTTTCCTTTCTTTTTTTTTTTTTTTTTTTTTTTTTTTCAAAAAGGACTGTTTTTGTTGCCAGTTTCATGGCTACTCAGTGTCATGACTACAAATACCATGGTGCTACAAATGGTGGTGAAATGGGAACACTCAAGCTTTCTGATTTACCAAGGAACCCAAGAATGGAAATATGTCAGAATCTTCACATGCAGCCAAAGCAGCCTTCTTGGCATCAGAACCGGGTGCTGAATGTTCATTCGTCTTTTAGTTCCTCCACCCTGCCAGTGTCTTCCAAACACAGAGGAAAATTTGTCAACCTGCGTGATAGTGTAAAAAAGAGTCCTACAAAAAGTACAGCCAAAGTGAAAGCTGCTGCTAGTGGGTGGCTGTCTGATGGCTCCTGCTCTAATTGCTCTTTAGAAAAGGTATGTACTGCGCTGCCTGTCAGAGATGTGCATTTGTGATGCAGACTGTAGGAAGTGTCACCCTTCCGCTTTCTTTCTGTAGTTTTATCACTGCTGTTTCTAGAGACTTTGTTACTTAATTTTCGTTTCTGGTTTATTGCTAGGAATTGAAGTAGTGGTTGCTGAAACTGGAGTGGCAAAGACTTCTGCTCAGTATTTTCCCATTCAGACTGTTGTACTGTATGCAGGGTGGATTTTCCCCAGGTGTTTATTGGAAGTGAGGAAAACCTGGTTTGGTTGATGATTTTGTTGTTGTTGTTCTCCAAAATATCTTTCAGTAGTTGACAAAGAGCAACATTATGGAATTTGCTGATTTAGTTGATCTGTTTCAGGATGTATGTGGTGCTTTGGTCTATTTTCAAGTTACCCTTTATTTCCTCTCAAAGAGAGTTATGGTGTGTCAGTAAACATGAGAAAATGAGTGAGGTGTACTTGTTCTCTACATGTGGACTTAGTGTTAGGTTTTAAGGCTCTTATTTCAACTGACTATTTAAAGGCATTATTAAATGATTTTTTTTGTTGTTGTGTATAAATACTGAAGTCCACCCTTGCATTTAAAAAAAAAAAATCCTTGAGATGTATCATCCTGTTGTAACAGAACAGCATTTTGTTGAAGGTGTTAGTACATGTATTTACTCTGACAATCTTGGTTAAAACAAGCTATTTTTCAAGTCTTGCATTCCATCATGTAATAGTTTATCATACTTATGTACTATATTTAATACAGTTTGAAAAATACATTTGTGGTGGACCCCCTCCTTGCTTTGTAGTTTGGATTGTTTTGCGTCCATTTAAATTTGGATCATGGAAGATTTTAGTCAGACGTCTTTCTTCAGTTATTTTGAGGACAAGCTTTTGTTTTTTCAGAATAGTGTAATTTTTGGGAATTGCTAAGAACTACAAATGCTTCTTGAAAAGTCTTAGGAAGCCAAGTGATACTCTGGGCTGTCAGAGTTTACTCAGCTGCTTTCACTGATACCTGGACCGTATAATAATTTTCAGACTGTTTCTGCGCCATACTAAAATAAAATCAGCATTCTTCTGTTCTAGGGAAGTTCCAGGTCTCTATTCTCACATTGTCCTTTTGTTTTTTTCCTGTGGCAGTCATAGTGCCTGCTTCAGTGACTTCAGTGATTGCCAGAGCAGTCACTTCTTTCCTCACTAACATAGTAGTGTAGTGAATTGAATGAGAACATTTCCAGGATGCTTGAAGGAGCAGGGAGTGGCTTTGAAGAGTCAGTGAATACCAGACCAATAGCACAAAGGGAAAATATAACAACAATGCTCATAGCTTATGAGGCTGGAACCTGACTGAATCAAATGAATTTGAGAATGTCAGTTTTAAAATAATAGGGGAAAAAATTGGAAGGGTTTGTCAATCATTTTAAAATGAGAAGCCCATAGAAAGATGGGAGGTAGGAACTGAAAAAAAGAAAGGATGCAGGAAAACATAGCTGCCATTTGGTGCAGAGAGTGATTTGGCCCAGAGAGAAATCAACGGCAGCTTAGTTATTTTACCAAGTCCAAGGGCAGGGAGATGTATGTTCAGTCTCTAAGCTTGGTTTTGACCTTCTCTTATTGCAGTAGTTGTAACTGTAAAGGTGGAAGGTTTCTGACCTGCTAATGTTTACCTTTTCAGCCTTAATGGTGTGTTGTATTTTTGTGTAACGTGTGTATCTGAGATTTTGGTTAACAAGGTTTTTACCATGCACGTATGCAGGAAGCAGCTTACTCGATAAGGCAAACTTGAAGGGGGTGGCTTATTTTTGCCATGTATAGGGCTGAGTGATTGCTCAAACTGTTTCATTCGATCTGTCCTCTAAAGGCTGCCTTGTTCACCCAGTAAAACAGAGGTTTGGTGCACTGAACATTTCCTGCATTCTCTTCAAAATGAAACTTTATCATTTCTCTAGACCACGTGAGATTTGAAAGATTGTGCTGTGGTCTGTAGATGTGTCTCCTATGAGGACAGGCTGAGAGAGTTGGGAATCTTCAGCCTGGGGAAGAGAAGGCTTCCAGGAGACCTTATAGTAGCCTTTTGTCCCACGTTGGGAACTATAAGGTTAAAAAGAGTCCTCTGGGGACTGGAAGATTGTTATTCAATCCCATAATTCTGCTATCTCTTCATAAGCTCACGGCAAGGCCAGCTTGTTCTCCTTTCCTCCCCCTCCAACCTTGTGCCAGGCAGGAGCTGCAGTATCAGGATAAACATGTAAGGACAGGCCTTGTTTGGGGCCTCCAGAGGCTGTGCTTAGGCCTCTGGAGGATGGCAGCGGCATGGGGGGGCGGAGGATTGGAGCACTGGGGATTGTAGATTTAGTTTTGGGTTGGGGGAAAATTCAGGGGGTTCACTTACAGATTCTGTATCTGCTTTGTAATTTCTATCTGTAACTCTCTCCAAATACAGTTCTGTTTTTCTCCAGTTCGTTTGAGAGCTTCACTCTGTCGGCTCTTTAAACCCATGACACCTTCCAGTGTCTGAGGGGGGCCTACAGGAAGGCTGGGGAGGGTCTATTTACAAGGTCTTGCAATGACAGGACAAGGGGCAATGGGTTTAAACTGGCAGAGGGAAGATTTAGACTGGATGTCAGGAGGAACTTCTTTGCAGTGAGGGTGTTGAGGCACTGGCACAGGTTGCCTGGGGAGGTTGTGGCTGCTCCCTCCCTGGAGGTGCTCAAGGCCAGGCTGGACAAGGCCTTGAGTGAGCTGTACTAGTGGGAGGTGTCCCTGCCTATGGCAGGGGGTTGGAACTAGATGATCCTTGAGGTTCCTTCCAACCTTACCATTCTAAGATTCTATGTAATGATGCTTAAATGACAACAGTTATAATTTCTCAGGATATCAAATATATCCTGTTCTTTCAGCTTTCAGCAACTGCAACAGTTTTATATCATTGAGCTAAAAATATCTGTAGAAATATCACATGTACATTTAATGAGAGGAGTTGCTCTTAGGCTCTCCCACATTTATTTAGTATATGCTTTTACTGTTTAATTTGCTGTATGCTGTTGGTCTGTGTTGCTTTGTCATTTGAAATATCTTAGACTTCACAAATAAGTATTGTTAGATTCTGAGGTTTGGGTTCATTTTCAGGATTTAGTATTTTCTTCTGTCGTACTGCCTCAATGTATTTAAAGATTGCAAGGATGTCTTGGAACAACTAAGTTGCAAGAGCTTTGATCTGCTGTTCAGTTAGTATTTTTGATGATAGTTGCCAGTAGCTTTTGTTGCTGACAGTTTGTTGACAGCCAGAATCTTAACATCTCAAAACTGAGTCAGTGTTTTTGCCCCAAATGCTGTTTGTAATCTTGTTCCCTTGCAATTTAAGCATCAGTAGCTCTGGTGCTTACTATAATGAAAATTCCTAAGACTAAAATTGTCCAGTCTGAAGGTGTATCAGAAATGTGTATGGAGGTCTTTGAGAGGTAGATTGAATCTGTTTAAGACACCTCTACCTGTGTGATGAAGGCTTTCTTTTGAGTTTTGCCTGGTTTAGAAACCTTAATGTACTTCTATGTTTTCCCCTTTATTGAAGAGAAATATTACCTTTATTCGTTGCTTAGCCAATCTTTTCCCTTTTGCACACTGTTGTGAAATGAACCCACAAAAAGCTTGAGTGCCAATTGGCACAAACAGGTTTTTCTATTGGACCCCAAAGTCTCTTTGTACTGCAAGGTGAGTACCTTGGTGTGAGTAAGTGATCTAGATTTGCCTGACTGCTTGGACATTCTTTGGCATCAGCACCTTGCTGCAGATGCGCTGCTGTGTGCAGCGTGGCTGAAGATGGTTGGTTGTCTTATCTGTAGTCTCCAAACCCATGTGCTATGTTAGATTGAAATTTTTTTTTTTTTTTAATTGCTGTTAGGTTGTAATCCTGTTTGGTTTAAAATACTTTCCTAGTTTTCATTATTTTTGACATTATTTTTGACATTTTTTTTGGTGATTTTTTTTTTTTTTTAGCTCACAGAAGCTGTTCCTTCCTCTTCTCCCATTGTCCCTGTGATCCCTGTCCCACCAGTCCCTGCTGAGACCACTGTCATCCCATCTACTGTACCACAGGTTTTTATTAATTTTTTTTTTTTGGTTTGTTACATTTGTTCAGCTTTTATTTGTCCAGTGTATTGCTTTAAGTTCACCTTTTGATGCTGCCAGCAGAGATTTAAGATGAATTGTGAAATAAATATAATAGACCAGGGTTGCATTTTGTTTTATAACAACGTTTAGTACCTTATAAAATATCTAAGTCTTCATATGGAAGTGTATTAGTAAGCTGTGAAGTGAATAAAGAGAAGAAAATGCTAAAGAATGGAAAGAAGCAATAAAATATTTTGTAATGATAATAATGTTAGAACAATCTCTCTGTGTTCTTGGTTTATTTGTGGAAAACTGCTGTCTCATTTACAAATACTTAATCTTTGTCTATCATTGATTGCATTTTCATGCCATTACTTATTTTCTCCAACCATTTGTTGGTATTGGTGTCCTTGGGGACATGTAGACTACAAAAGGGGTGGTGTTTTGTTTTGTAGTGTGTTTCTTTTTTGTCTTTAATGTACCTCCATTCCAGACCTTCACAAAGTCCACTGCCACCTTGCCAAGACAAGTGAACGCAGTAAATATGAGTTATGAAGCTTTTGCATGTCACTTGCAGTATGCGCCTGCAGCCTGGCAAGCTATGGGATAACTTAGGTTGGGTAGCAGTTAGATTTTTACATATAAAATGGCATTCTACTTTAATTTTTTGGGTAGTTTTCAATGCAAAACAATGACTATACATACCTCTTTTTGGAGTTCTTTAGTGGCAACTGTTTATTAACTTATAAAGGCAATTAAGCAGTTGAGGATGTCACTGGGATGTTGTAGTGTAGGCGTCAGGCTTTTTTTTCTGAAGGCCTACTTTCAGGCTATGCAATTAAACTTGCAACAGGTGGTAATTCACTTTTAATCACTGTTAAATTTTATGTATTCCAATAGCTATCTTTTTTTTTTTGTTACATTTGGCTGCTTCATACTGCAGTTTCTACTGGATATGTGTTTACACAAATCTGTCACCTGCACTTCTCCCGAGAAGATGACCAGAGGTTTAGTTTCAGGAGAACTTCCTTCTTACAGAGGGCTTCTGCCCACATCAGGATCTGAGGCAGACAGACTAGTGCAGGCAGTGGATTTCTGTTGTCAGCCTTGATGGATAAAAGATAACTTAGTCTCCAGTATCGTTTGCTTCCAAGAAATTGCCAGTAAAGTAAACTTAATTACTCTTTATATACTTCAAATTATTTTGTTTATGTTTTCTTTAACCCTATTCCCATCCATTGATGCTGGATTACAGGCAGAAGGGCGAGAATGGAGTAGTGTACTTCTGTGTTTGAATGTAGCAATTAACTGTATAATTCTGCAGAATTTGTTTCTAAGCAATCAGAAAATACCATAGGAATGTAGAATCAGCTTTGGATTTGACAGATGCTTTTTTTTTGTGTGCAGTAGATATTACTCTATTCTGTTAATCACTTCAGCCCTCAGGCAAGCCCTTAGACTGCCTGTAAACACACTTGTCAAATGGCTTTTAAATAATTGAACAAACCCTGGCACAGAAGCTTGGAAGTGTTAAGTGATTTGGAGAACTCTTGCAAAACAGACTGCAATACCAGGTCTTCCTTCCAGAAACATTTGATGGTCAGAGTTACATATTGCCCTGTGTCTTTGCAGTGTCCAGGCTCAACATTTGGAATGCCTGTCACAGACCTGTGCTCCTTCCTGCTTGCAATTGATGGTGATTTATTGCTTCTTGATGGAAAAATCAAGTAAATGCAGAAGGAGTGTTAAGAGCAACTAGTTAACTTACAGAAGACTGTTCACCTACTAATGAGAGTTTGGTTTTAGCTAATTTTCCTCATCTTTTTTTGAACAATAAAAGCGCAGTCTCGAGAAAGATTTTTCAGTCTCAAGAAAAATATTCAGGGGAAAGCAGCTTGCACTGGCACTGCTTTTGTGAACACATTTGGATACTACAGAATCCTTGTTTTCATAGAACCATGGAATGGCTTAGATTGGAAGGGACCTTAGAGATCATCTACTCCAACCTCCCCACCGTGAGCAAGGACACCTCTCAACTAGACTCAGCTGCTCAAGGCCTCATTCAACCTGTCCTTGAACCACCCCTAGGGAGGAATCATTCACAGACTCCTTGAGTCCCAATGTAAATTAAACATCTTTTCTTAGTTACTACCTAAACACAAATGTATTGCTCCTGATCTCTTGTAGATCTACTGGAGATTAGACTCATAATGCCTCATATTCAGACAGATTCTTTTTGATACAATGTAGTGGGTTTTTTTTCTCTTAAAAACATGCTAATTGCACATCTCTTACAGGGATGGTTGGTGCATAATTGAATTGATTCATATTATTAATGCAGACTCTTATCTATAATTTAATCTTCTTTTAGCAGAACTTGCACTTGAATTGGAAGGAGAAATTATATTTAGCTTAATGCACAAAATGACTGTGAGGGATAATATTGTTCTGACAGATTTTTATCATGATACAAGTAACGAGTTCTTGTCTTCTGTGTTGCATAAATTGTGTCCATGCTTCTCCTGGGAAAATTGCTGAGTGGGAAAGGTTTTTGATGGCATCTTGAGTATCATCCTTTTTGTTTCCTTATTCTTTAATAGTTTATTAACTTGCATGGATACCACCTGATTTTAATACTTAATCAATTATGACTCCTGTCTAGTGATGGCAGATTGATCATTTTGGTCTTTCATAAGAAACTTCTGAATCATCGCTTAGATCATAGCTTTTGGGAGCTTTTAAAAACCATGAGTTCTTCAGAAGTATGTTGTTGTCATGGTAATAAAACTACATTTTTAAGTTTACTACTAGCTTCTATTGCAACCTGTTCAATCTACATTTATTTCCACACATAGAAGACTTTTGTATATTGGTTGTTTTTTTTTTTTTTTTGTTTTGTTTTAAAAAAACCGTAAAGAATATCTTATTCAAGATAATGAGGCTCAAGGACAATGAAAAAAATATCAGCTTCATGAAAGCAATTAGGAGTTTAACTTTTTTTTTTTTTAACTGCTGTAAGTCCCACTGAGTTTAATACATCAGAAGCATTGTGACTCTGGAATACATCTGCAACCTTTATTGGTTGATTGGTTGAGTTTTTTTAGCATAAATGCCATCAGCCTGTGGGGATTTTGTTTCAGTTGAAACCAATTTTTTTTTAATTCAGGAAAAACTCTTGGTAAAACCAGAGAGTGCAAGTGTAGCTTATTTTGCCAGTTGCTGGCTAGCAGGGGTGCTAAACTATTTCACATTTCTGTAGCAGTAAGGTCTGACAGCTTACAGCTTGCGAATCCCTAACAGCTTTGTGACATGCTGCTGTGTGGTGGATGAATGCCTGCTGTGGGTTTGCTTTCAGAAGTTGGTTTTGTAGTTACTGTCTTACATAATTTTGTATTTCTGTGTTTGTATTTTGCAGATATGAAAAGGGGGGTGTGGGGAGTGGAAGGGGGAAGCATTCTTAGTAGGAAGAAGGAGGAATCAAATCTATCAACATTTGGTTTAAAATATGGCTGGTAAAGCAACTTCTGAGTGTCATATCACATGTCCTAGGGTCGTTGCTATTGTGTGAAATGACAGCATGACTAAGTTTCTCTTTTTGAAAATAGGAAAAAGTGTACAGAACTCATGAAATGTCTCAGGATTTTGAGTGTGGTTTTGTAGTGTGAAAGCAATTTGTTCAGGGTAGAAGCAACTATTTAAGATTAACTTTTCAGAATCTCAAGCTGAGACTATCTCTTAACAGACCTTTGAGAGACAACAAATTAAGTGTTGTATAGTTATCACTAGTGTTGCTTTCTCTTCTGCTGTGTAATTATTTATTTTTTATTCTTTTGTTAAAGGCAAATCCCCCTCCAGTGCTGGTAAACACAGATTCCTTGGAGGCTCCAACATACGTAAGCTTGCACATTCTTTCACTTATAACTTTAGAGAAAAGTTTTGTATGTGTAGTTGTGTAGGTCTGTTGTTATTGTTTAATGAAACCTGTTTTGCCTCTCTGATGGTGCTTGATTTCTGTCTACTGTCCTAATGGTTGTTTTAAGTTGTTGTGTGTCTGTTTTCATGGAAAGAAAAAAATAAGGTGGAAGGTTCTGTGAAAGTACCTGTGTGTGACAGTGCAAAACACAGTTGTTTGAGGTTCCAAAGGTTCCATGTTCAGAGAATAATATTTCTTTAACTATGCAGGCAGGTGCATTAATAGTTAATGTACCATTTCCACTGCACTTTTCACAAAACCTCTACTTCATGGAGTGACTGTGCTTAAGATTTTTAGTGCTTTAAATGTTCCCAAAAAATGGGTTGGCAACATTAAGGTACTAAGTGCTCTTATGGGGAGGCTGCAATTTGTGTTTGGCTGTGTGTGTTTTGTGACAAGGAATACCACTGGCAGACAAAGACTTCAGAGGCTTTGAAATGTGTGTAAGTTTGTCATAGGTTTCAGGTATGGATTTTCCTCCTGCAGTGATACCCCACTTGCTTGTTGTTTACCTGAATAGTGTTAGCACCTGTGCTAGTGGGTTTGTGCTGAGGTTAATTCCGAGTACTGCTATTAGCAAGTCTTGTCCTTGTCAAAAGCATTCCTAATTCAGCCACCTTGCTGGAAAGGCGCTCTCATAGCTGAGATAGACAAAAGCTTGAATTAACAGCTTAAGCAGGAGGCAAGAATTAGTACGATGACATAATTGGCTCATAAAGGAGTCTTGAGTGTGATGATGATGCCTCTGACCAAAAGGTCACAGCAGTAGCCTGCAGCTTGCGGCTCTGTAATTGATGTGATGCAGGTGGGGCTTAGAAAAGCCAGCTGAAGGTGAGGTGTCTTGCTGCACACACAAACTGAACAAAGAACAGGAATGATTAGTAAATATCAATTCAAATTTCAGGAGGCACATGGGGGAGAGTCAATAGTAGAAACAGGAGAAAATAACATTAGCAGAACAAACTACTACTCAGAATTATATCTAAATTAGCAGTTTGCAGTGAGTGTGAGACAAACAAGCCTATAACTATCTGTAATCTAAGCTACTCTGTTATGATAGGAATTTGAGTAAAGGAATAACCCTCTAGGTCTGGATGTACCTAATGGAATTTTGAAGTGATATGTAATGTAAAGTCATACTTGAGGAAACTGCAATGTGAGTCTACAAAAACCCTTAAATGGTCAAGCGGTTTGTTCTACTGAAAGGGTTATAAAGCAAAATACAAAACTAGCAAGTCATTGAGAAACATGGTCAAGAACAGCTCTCATTTTCTGAATCTGAGGAAGAATCTGAATCTGTTAGAACTGTAACTGGGTTGAGAAAAAATCTCACCGAGAAACATATTTTTTTATTATTCTTTGTAAGAGCCCAAAGAACTGCAAACAGAACTCAGATTTGTAGCACAAGAAAAGATAACCGCACCAGAGAAATAAACTTCATTACAAAAGGCTGTAACCAAATTCTGCTGAACTCCTAATAGGTTTTCAGTTTCAAAAAAACTTGCTGTGGCATGAACAGCATTTGTGAAGAACTTGCTTTGTCCAGGGGAAGTCCCTGCAAGTAAAGCTTGGCTTACTGGGTCAGAGAACACTTTAAACTTTGCGAAAGATAGAGGAGGACAGTGATTCATAGAATCATAGAATGGTAAGGCAGGGAGGGACAACATGATTGTTGCCATGTGATGTGTCCTTGCTCCTTCCTCTGCTGATGTTGTTAGATAAAATCTGTTCAAAGGTACATTTTAAAGAAGAAGAATAATAAGAAAAAAAAAAACCAAACAAAAGGAAAAGAGAGTCATAGAATAGTCAGGTTGGAAGGGACCTCAAGGATCATCTAGTTCCAATCCTCTGCCATAGACAGGGACACCTCCCACTAGTACAGGTCACTCAAGGCCTTGTCCAGCCTGGCCTTGAGCACCTCCAGGGAGGGAGCAGCCACAACCTCCGTGGGCAACCTGTGCCAGTGCCTCACCACCCTCACTGGAAAGAACTTCCTCCTAACATCCAGTCTAAATCTTCCCTCTACCAGTTTAAACCCATTGCCCCTAGTCCTGTCATTGCAAGACTTTGTAAATAGTCCCTCCCCAGCCTTCCTGTAGGCCCCCTTCAGATACTGGAAGGCTACTATCAGGTGTCCTCAAAGCCTTCTCTTCTCCAGGCTGCAGAGCCCCAACCCTGAAGAAAAGGGGGCTATAGAACTGAGTTAAAACCAAAGATAGAAATGATGGATGTTCTAGCTTGCTCTTCTTTTATCTAGATTGCATTTTAAAAATGGATTACAGAGTTTTGTAAGTGGAAACAAGAGACTACTTAAATATGTTAGGATTGGCTTTGTTTTGCCTGCTGGTAATGAATGGAGAAATAATTAATTGTCCCTGTTCTTTATTAAAAAGAAAAGAAAAGGAAAATAGGCAGCACATACTGATCAGTCATAAACAAAGCATTTCCCAGGCACTAGCAGGGGATGACTGGTTCAGTTAGCACCTGTTATTCTTGTAGGTAATAGCTAAACCAAGCTAAAAACCTGTTGGTCACAGAGGCTTGTTTTGTGTTGCTGTAGTAACAGATACAGTTTCATGTAGTTCAGAGGGTCAAGACCTCTTCCCTTTTTAATGGAGAAATATCATGTGTTAAAACCACAGTAACTTTTTCCACTGAGCAAACTACCAAGGACATAATAAATTCTGAGGTACTGCACAAAGATAACGAGCTGTTATGTTTGCAGTGGATGTGACTTTGGCGATATTAAGGGGAGATACAATGAGAGATGGGAGAAAAACTGTAGTGAGGGATGAATGAGTTGATATTAGGCAACATGCAAAAACATCTGCAGGTTTTTGGAGATTTTTATTTGATTCTGTAGGCAGCACAGAGCAAAGATGAATTCTTTCTAACTTGAGGATGACAAAGCTTACTTCTAGAATTCAGAACAGACTTTTGGTCCTGTTTTCATTAGTCGATCTTTAGTATGTAACATGATTGTGATGGTTTGGGAGTTCCCTGCCCCCCCCACTTTGTAAAATGACCCAGACTAGAACTCAGCCAGCTGGAAGTTAAGGACTGAAGCTCTATTTACAGCTTTGCACAATATACAAGCAGAGATATACACTATAGACAGGAATAGTTACAGACATAGACAAGTTAAAGGGAATACAGAAACACAACTCCCCTCCCAGAAATCAGAGACCCCAGGAGGGGCTCCCAACCACCCTTCCACCTTCTCCCCACCCCTGTACCTTACCCCAAGGTTTGCCTTACACACAAGGTAAATTAGGAGGATCGGTTGGGAGGGTTAGAAGAAAAGTGGTTAGTGAAGATTAATCTGCAAAAGAGGAGACAGAGCCAGAAACTGCTAGACCGCCCCAGACACTGTGCCCCCAGAGAGAGACAGAGACTGCCTTATCTAATGTTTTGAGTTCTTTTTCCCAAACATCCCAGCAAACCTATGAGTGAAGTAGACATCACCATGTTTTCCTTTCACAACTTACAGTGTAATTTTCTCTATTAAAATATTCCAATTAGCCTCAATCCAGCACAATGATAAATAGGAAAATAAGCAGTTGTTATATGCTGCCTTAAAAGAGTCTCACCCATTTCCAGTGAGAAAAGGTATGAAGTATCATCCCTGGACGTTTCTTAGTTCTGTGAGGATCAAGTTTGAAAATACTACTCTGTTCTTCTATACAGCTTCTTCTCTACCCCATGACCTCTTTCTTTTCTCAGTTACATCTTACTTTATGGTCAGAGAAACATCTGAAGATCTCAAGAACATTTTTATTCTGCCAATCAGAAGTAGGTGGCCTGTGGTCCACAGTGCCTGTGTATACAGCAGTGAGCTCTCTGAAATATTAGCTTTCAAACTTCTACAAAAAGTGTGTCTGATTCATGTTCAGAGCAGTCCCCTCTGAGCTGAGTGGTCACTGTGGATCGACTGAAGATTTGAAGGGAGTGAACCAGCATGAAGGGAAAAATTGTCTTGGGTGAAGTGTAAAATTCTCCATAAGTCTCACTTTGCTTTCTTTGTAGGTCAATGGCACGGATGCTGATTATGAATATGAAGAAATTACTCTTGAAAGGGTAACACGCTAAATGTCTTTATTCTCTTTTAGATGGGATTTATGGTGCTTTAATGTTGACCTCTTGATATTGCTAAAGGTCAATCCAAAACAGTCCTTACTCTTAGGCTGGTTTTTTTTCCATGGCTTTTTGTTGTGGGTTGTTGTTTTTTTTTTTTTTCCTTTATTTTATTTATTATATAACCCAAAGTGGGAAAAACATACATCCAGTTGCTGGAGGAGGAATAGAAGTTCTTGTTAATATCCTTGACCATTAAGGCTAAAATGCAGGAAGAATCTCCTTGAGACATACTGCATTTAATATTATTATCTAGGCTTGTAGAGAATAATAAGACAAATTATGATTTCATTTTCTATATTGCTATTTATGATAGGTTTTTATTTATACCATTATTTTATGTTGAGAATCAGACTTCCAGTTGAGAGCATATGCATTGTATTAGGTTTGCAATGCTGAGATCTATCTCAATTCTCTCTTCCTGATCTGCATTGTTGAGATAAAGGAGGAGAAGAGAAAAAAAGGTTATGCCTGATATCTCTGCAATGCACCCAGCTGAATGGATTAGGAAGTCTTGCAGCTGATAGTAAGGACAGGCAACTTTTGAAGAGAAAATGCCTGAATCTCTGCATTTGTGAGGCTGCATTACATATGTGACACAAATTAGTTGGGGACTCATCTGGGATAAATAATTTGTCACTAATAATGTCATGAGGAGCAAATACTTAGCTGAAAGATCTTGAAGATCTAGCTTACTATATAAAGTTCACTTCAGTGAGAAAGCTGTGGGATTGGAACTGTGTCTCTTACAGATACACAATGACTTCTGGTCTATGAAATGAATTACATCTTCTAGATGCTTATATGTTGTATACCACGTAAAGCATCTTTTGATACGTTGTTAATCATTAAAAATTATAAATTATGGTTCTATATTGAATGGAATAGATGAATTAGAGTAAGTTTTCCCGAAAAACGAAATGTGTAACATCTTTTTTCTCCCCCCTCTTCCTTTAGGGAAATTCAGGCCTTGGCTTTAGCATCGCGGGTGGCACAGACAACCCACATATTGGAGATGATTCAAGTATTTTCATTACAAAAATCATAGCTGGGGGTGCAGCTGCACAGGATGGAAGATTACGGTATGATGACTGTCTGTGTTGACTTGTTGAGTATTACTATAGAAGACATCCTGTTAATTGTAGTAGTTTTATCATGCTACATTATGTTTTAAGTAAGTTTTTCTTACGGAGCTATTTTATAAGTAATGAAAAATGTTTGCGTGGATTGAGTTTTATTTTTTTTTCCCACCCAGTGAAAGGTACAGTTAAGAGAAATCAAGTGGAATTGTTTTCTGTTTGGTGGTGTAAATTCATTAGGCCTTATCATAGAATGGTCTGGGTTGGAAGGGACCTCCAAAGGTCATCTAGTCCAACTCCCTTTGCAGTTAGCAGGGGCATCCTCAAGTAGATCAGTTTGCCCAGAGCCTTGTCGATCCTCACCTTGAATATCCCCTGGGATGGGGCCTCAACTACCTTTCTGGGCAAGCTGTTCCAGTGTTATACTACTCTCACTGTAAATAACTTGTCCCTAAGTCTATTCTATATTTCTTAACATACAAACTCTTGGCTATCTTTGTGCAGACTTTCTGATCTGTAAGGTAAGGTGAGCTTTATAAGACCCCTTTTTTGTGCTTGGTGTAACTTTGTGTCTTAACTTTTCAAAGTTCCTACATTTTCAAATGCAATACTTTTTGTTCAAATTCAGTAGTCCTCCAGTAGACTAAATTTAATTGTGCTCTGATATTATTACTTAACTCCCAATGAGAAAATGTGGTTATATTGCAAAGGGCAGCAAGTGATGTTTGTAACCTGCTTTAAAGAGTGCTCCTAGATGTTAGTAACAAATTGCATTAATAAACTATTTTTCTAATTCAGAACAGTCTTTAAGTATTCTGTGTGTGAAAAAAACACATTTGATTGTAGGACTGGCTTTTTCCTCTTGTGTTGTCAAGAACTGGACCCACTTCTGGTCCAAGTGCCTGATGTGCCATCAGTTTTAGTCCCGATAAACTTTGCTCAGGGCTGCATTTTTAGCTTGTTGGCTGTTGTCAGAGGTACATCTGGCAGAACGTGGTGGACAGGTGCATCAGGCATTGTATTTAGTGTAACGAGACATTAGTGCTACTACAGCAGCATGTTAGAGGAGAAGGCCAGCACTTAAAACAGCTTGTGAAAAGCAGGAATGAAGGTTGTTGTCTTCATATCTTGGCTGAAAACTGGTTCATTCTCCTTGTTATACCTTCTAGTTTCTGAATTTTTGTTTGATCCTCTTAACACTAAAGAAAAGGTTCTTTGTCCCAAGCTTTTTTCCAATTAAATACTTGGAAGGTGGTGTCCTCTATGACTCTGAACAAAATACTCTTGTTAAAAGCTTTATAGTGACCTCTGTCTTATTTTTAAGTACTAATACATAATTTTTAGAGCATCATCTTGCATTAATGTGATTTTGAAATAAAATTCACGTATCTTAATGTGCCAGGTAATGTATTTAGGCTCCTAATGTGTCTGCTCCTCTGTAACCTATCAGCTGAATGATGACTGTTACTCTGTCTAGGGTTAACGATTGTATTCTGCGAGTAAATGAGGTGGATGTTCGTGATGTGACACACAGCAAAGCAGTGGAAGCGTTGAAAGAAGCAGGATCAATTGTACGATTGTATGTCAAAAGAAGAAAACCAGTGACAGAAAAAATAGTGGAAATCAAACTTGTAAAAGGCCCTAAAGGTATGTAGGATGATGTAAAGCTTCTCTTGGACCTGAAGGGTAGAGTTAACCATGGATTTCTGTGTAAAGGGAAATAGTTCTTTGTGTATGAGGTTCTAGGAAATGCAGAGTTGTGAGAAATAAGGTAATGAAATCTCAGATACCTCTAAATTTTTGCCTGTGTCTTGAAACTGTGGGATGCATACTTTTCTTTTGAATGATAAAAATGTATCTCTGATAGTATTTACCAGTTGAAAAATAAATTGCAAACCAAGGTGGAGTACTCCATTTAACTCTCTAGAAAGGAGATACAAGGGTATTTGGAGGAAGTACGTTTTTGTTTCTGTATGGGTAAATGTTGGATGATTGTTCTTGAAATATTCATAATGATTCTGTAGCCCTGCTGTGTGCATCTTTCAGAAGGCATGAAGGAAATGATTTTTAGCTTCTCTGTGAATGATACTTTTCCAAAAAAAATATGAAAAGTTATGGAGTTCACTTAGACTTTCAGTATTGCTTCAGTTAAAACCTAATAGTTTTTTCTCTGTGTAGGTATGATACACATAGTGTTGTTATTTCTCTGATAATTTGAATCTAGTAAATGTGGAAAGGTTTCTTGAGCAATGACTTTATTTTCAAGCAGGTCTTGGTTTTAGTATTGCTGGTGGTGTAGGAAATCAGCATATACCTGGAGACAACAGCATCTATGTAACCAAAATCATTGAAGGTGGGGCAGCTCATAAAGATGGCAAACTTCAGATCGGAGACAAACTTTTAGCTGTAAGTAAGAGGGTTTGTGTGGGGTTTTTTTTTTGTTTTTTTTTTTTTTGTTTTGTTTTTGTTTTTGTTTTTTTGTTTTTGTTTTTGGTTTGGTTTGGTTTTTTTTTTCCCTTGAGGTCATTTGCTTTTAGGCCCAGTAAGGGCATGATTCAATTTGTGGTTCAATTTGATATAGTGAAAACAGTGGCATTGCCAGGAAATTGTCCTATGAAAATAGAGAATTTTCTCTGTTGAAAATATGTGGGTTTTTTTCCTCTTCAGGTGAACAGTGTTTGCCTAGAAGAAGTTACTCATGAAGAAGCAGTGACTGCCTTAAAAAATACGTCTGACTTTGTTTATCTGAAAGTTGCAAAACCCACCAGCATGTTCATGAATGACAGTTATGCCCCTCCTGACATCACAAACTGTAAGTTGAGCTTGACTTTGATATCTAATTATTTTTTCCTTGAGGGTTTTAACTTAACCCACTTTTATTGTACAAAGAGTTTCAAGCATTTTAAAATTTAACATCTTTGTCAGTGACATGGACAGAGGAATGGAGTGCACCCTCAGCAAGTGTGCAGATGACACCAAGCTGTGTGGCACAGTAGACTTGCTAGAGGGCAGGGATGCCATCCAGAGGGACCTGGACAGGCTGGAGAGGTGGGCCCAGGCCAACCTCGTGAAATTCAATAAGGCCAAGTGTAAGGTCCTGCACCTGGGTAGGCACAATCCCAAGCACAAATCCAGGCTGGGTGGTGAATGGCTGGAGAGCAGCCCTGAGGAAAAGGACCTTGGAGTCTGGGTTGATGAAAAGCTCAACATGAGCCTGCAGTGTGCACATGCAGCCCAGACAGCCAACCGAGTCCTAGGCTGCATCAAGAGAAGCGTGGCCAGCAGGGCAAGGGAGGGGATTCTGCCCCTTTACTCTGCTCTCGTCAGACCCCACCTGGAGTACTGTGTGCAGTTCTGGAACCCTCAGCACAGGAAGGACATGGAAGTGTTGGAGTGGGTCCAGAGGAGGGCCACAAAGATGCTCAGAGGGCTGGAGCAGCTCTGCTATGAGGACAGGCTGAGAGAGTTGGGGCTCTTCAGCCTGGAGAAGAGAAGGCTTCGAGGGGACCTGATAGTAGCCTTCTAGTATCTGAAGGGGGCCTACAGGAAGGCTGGGGAAGGATTATTTAGAAGGTCCTGCAATGACAGGACAAGGGGCAATGGGCTTAAACTGGCAGAGGGGAGATTTAGACTGGATGTTAGGAGGAAGTTCTTTGCAGTGAGGGTGGTGAGGCACTGGAACAGGTTGCCCAGGGAGGTTGTGGCTGCTCCCTCCCTGGATGTGTTCAAGGCCAGATTGGATGAGGCCTTGAGTAACCTGTACTAGTGGGAGGTGTCCCTGCCTATGGGAGGGGGTTGGAACTAGATGATCCTTGAGGTCCCTTCCAACCTTACCATTCTATGATTCTATGAATTATACTGTGTGAAAACTTGATATAAGAAAACTGATAAAAATAATGTCCTGAAGAGAATAACATGCACGAAGGGCTCTTAGTGGGTTTCCATGGCTGATGTGGCCTAGTCCTAGTGGTTTCTGATGGCTTGCTGATGA
This sequence comes from Eubucco bourcierii, assembly GCA_013396675.1. Classification (NCBI taxonomy): domain Eukaryota; kingdom Metazoa; phylum Chordata; class Aves; order Piciformes; family Ramphastidae; genus Eubucco; species Eubucco bourcierii. The sequence goes on along the minus strand of VWZE01012354.1, from coordinate 272,540 downwards.
GTTTGAGGAGGATGTGGGTCTTGTTCTCCTGAAGGCTGTGGAGAGCAGTGTAATGCACTGTGTAGGTGTTCAGTGTCCTATGAACTGAGCAAACCCAATGATGTATGAGATAGAAGTTAGCGATGTTCTGACTTAATTTTTTTTGTTCTACTTCCCTCTGTTGTTAGAAGCTGAACTGGGAGAAGGAGGGAGGACATGTTGGCCTCACATGTAGCCCTGTTTTTGGCCCATTACTATCTTTCTTTTTAAGATTCTTTCCATTTGGCTGCTGCCCCTGTAAATAGCACTTGAGAGACAGTGGCTTTCTGTGCATTCCAGTATCCTGTCCTTGGTGTGATGTGGCACTTCTGTCCACTGAGAACTGACTAAAGAGTCTCCTGAGGTATCATGCCTCTCGAGCTCCAGCAGCTTCTTTTGGGAACCTTTCTTCTCCTGCTGAGGTCTTTTGAAAAAAATCACAGGAAATTTCCTAGATTCCAGGTGTCTACCTTCTGTCCTTTCACCAAGTTTGTGGGCTCAAGTGTCTGTACTTCTGAACAGACTTTCTGCTTTGCACGGCATTTAGCTGCAGCTTTAACCTTCAGTGCTATCTGAAGTTATTTTTGTTTTTTTTAAATCTGCTGTTTCTGTTAGACTTTTTGTCAACAGTTAATCAAAGTGCTGGGTCTTTGAAACTTCAGTTGTCTACTTTTCCTTGCAGCAGGAAAGCCTTGCCTACCAAAGGCTTCTTACTCTTGTCTCTCTGTTCAAAGTCACTGTTGCTGCAGCTGACACAAAGACACTGCTCTTTGCGTTTTACACACAAAATAAATCCAAAGGTCTTGTTTGAGGTGTTTGATGACTTAAGGAAATCAGTTCAATCTTTTCTTACATCTTTCATTTGTAAGAAACAGCTGCATATGACTAAGATGCTCCATGCTGTTTCTCTACTGCAGGGAGGGACAAAAGCTTCTTCAGTGCTCTTCAATATTCTCATATTTCAGTGGAAAATTCCAAGTCTCCTTGAAGGCTGTTCCTTCTTTATGAAGCAGTGTTTTAACTTGACAACTAGAAAACTCCTGCTGTTGGTAATGAGCTGCTCCATTAGATAGAACTCATACCAAAAGGGTGTCTACGTAATAGTCTAGAAGCTCATGCTTTCAGGGCCACCATGTCCAGATTCATGTGCACATCTGTGCTTATCTCAGATGAGATTGGCAAAAGTATTGCTGCATTTAGCAGAGCAGTACTTGTCTCAGGAGCTTTAGGTTAGGGACTCTGAAGAGCTTTTCCCAAATGACAGATAATGAAGAGGTGATTTCTAGGAATCACCTGGACTGAGAGTCTGTGTTGAAGCAGTTACCAGTCTTCCTTCTTTATCTGCTCACTCATTCATGATCCTCCTTTTTATTTCTGCCCATCAGAATTCTCTTACCCAGGTTTTCAGAAGTTCAACCTCATAGAATTATAGAATGGTAAGGTTGGAAGGGACCTCAAGGATCATCTAGTTCCAGCCCCCTGCCAGAGGCAGGAACACCTCCCACTGGTACAGCTCACTCAAGGCCTCCTCCAACCTGACCTTGAACACCTCCAGGGAGGGAGCATCCACAACCTCCCTGGGCAACCTGTTCCAGCGCCTCACCACCCTCACTGTAAAGAACTTCCTCCTAACATCCAGTCTAAATCTCCCCTCTGCCAGTTTAAACCCTTTGCCCCTTGTCCTGTCATTGCAAAACCTTGTCAATAGTCCCTCCACAGCCTTCCTGTAGGCCCCCTTCAGACACTGGAAGGCTACTATCAGGTCTCCTGGAAACCTTCTCTTCTCCAGGCTGAAGAGCCCCAACTCTCTCAGCCTGTCCTCATAGCAGAGCTGCTCCAGCCCTCTGAGCATCTTTGTGGCCCTCCTCTGGACCCGCTCCAACACTTCCATGTCCTTCCTGTGCTGAGGGCTCCAGAACTGCACACAGTACTCCAGGTGGGGTCTGACAAGAGCAGAGTGAAGGGGCAGAATCCCCTCCCTTGCCCTGCTGCCCACACTTCTCTTGATGCAGCCTAGGACTGCATCATAAAGGACAAGTATTATGTGCTATTCCTTTCACTGCTGAACCTTTTAAATCCTCACAGAGGCTGCCTATAGGCATTAGAAACAATGTTAAATTGTTAGATTTCTTTCTGTGCTAACTTCTTCGAAGGTGGTGGTGCACTAAAATGTCCAGAAAATTTCAAAGTCCAAATTTGACTGTCTTTAAGCTTTGCTTTTCAGGAACTGTTCTAGTTTAATTGTAGGACTCACTTTTCAATTGATTAGAACTTAAAATGCAGAGCTAAGAATACTGAAGAACTGGGTGCACAAATTTCAATATCTAGGTTTTCTGCAAAGTCTGTTTTCTTTCAGAACTTTACTAGTAAGAGCTCCAGACAAAATAGTACATTCCTGTCAGGTGTTTTGATGGTGCAGAAGAAGGGACAAAGAATGACATCATCCATATAGATAATTAAATAATTTTATATGTCTTTGGGGTTATTGCCTTGGAACCAAAGGACATTGGATCAAGAGATTTGTGAGGTTCTGCCTGATGGCAGTATTTACTCAGGAGAGTACAAGTCCTACCAACATTGTGTACCTGGGGGCTGAAAATTGACCTCTGTCATGCAATTTTTATCAGAGCGAGTGCACAGCTGCTGGCTGCCTTTGGAGGAGTTAATGTTGTTAAAAAGCTGGGGCTGTCTGAAACCACAGCATTTAGCAGGGAATCCATGTGGAAAAAGTAGCTCATGGATGTGTGCTGTAGCTGTAGAGACGGGTATGTGTGTATGAGCAATGAAAGCTTGACCACAGCCCTTAACAGTATCGCCATACTTGATTACTGTGCTCATTTCTGTTGCTTCTGTGAGATATTTCTTTTAACCCTTGAAGTGTGGACTGCTGATTTGAACAGCTATTTCACTGTGGTTTTCAGTTTTGGACTCAAACGCAGTTAATGACAGATTGCTCTTTCTGAGCACACTGCCATTTCAGTTCTGCTCCCCTGTGAGCATTCAGTGTGAGACACTGAAAACCAAGAATTTTCTCTGTAGGAAACATGAAAATTCAACAAACCTCTCTATGTCCATTGTATGCCAAGAAACAGCAGCACTGTAGGTTGCATGGTGCTGTGGACCAGCAACACCCAGCTGAATAGCACCATTGGCAGCTACTGGATTTCTTTATTTGATAGTCCTACCTATTTGTTATATGTCGCTATGGAATGTCAACTGCCTCAGCAATCCACATATAAATGTTAGTTATTAGGTGGTTCCTGGAATAAATATCAGTAACTTGGTATAAATGCTTTTACAGTTGTTCACTTGCAATACTGCTAAGAACGTCTAGAACTCTGAATTTTAAAGTGCCAGCATGACTTGTGCAGTGCATATTGTAGAACATCAGAGTCAGAAAAGTGTCTGCAGAGCTTTGGAGACTTCGCTTCCTGTACAAACCTCCTTTGGAGAGATTATTAATGATGCACTTTTGACCCCCAGTCAATTTTTAAGTAGTTTCTCCTTTTGTGTGTTGGTACAGTGTTTCCATACGACATTGGGAATAAGCAGTTTCCTCACTAGAGACATCAATGCCTTATCGTTCCATACAGGGCATAAGTAGGGGTGGGTTTGGAAATGGAATTGCCCCTTGAGAATCTTTGGCTTTTCTTGTCAAAGCAAGTCCTTTTTATGCATGCAACTCTGTTCAACCAAACCACAGTTCCTTTATGAATTGCCATCAGTAATAATATTTACTTGGAAGCAGAAGTTTAGACCTGATTTCAAATTCGGGAAGCGATGGCTTTTATTTCTGTCGTGTTCCTCATGAATATTCTTCAGATATCATCTCCAGCTAAAACAGTTTTAGGAAAGGAGGAGGCATTGGGGTTTTTTTGCAGAAACTCCTTTTAACACCTTGTAGGCTTACTTCCATTATGCTGAGAATAACCAGCCTAGAGAAAGGATCTGTCTTTTCTAAGTGAGTGGCTTACATAGAACTGGTTGAAGGAAAGTCAGAGAGTTGTGGTCAGTTGGATGGAGTCTAGTTGGAGGGCTGTAGCTAGTGGAGTTCCTCAGGGATCAGTGCTGGGATCAGTGTTGTTCAATGATCATCAATGACCTGCATGAAAGCACAGAGTACAGTCAGCAGGTTTGCTGATGACACGAAACTGGGTGGAGGGGCTCACGCACCAGAGGGTTGTGGTGCCATTCAGTGAGGTTGAGACAGGCTGGATGGAGAGTCAGGCAGGGAGAAACTTAATGTTAAGTTCAGCAAGAGGAATGGTAGAGTCTTGCACCCAGGACAGCCCCATGCATCTGTATAGATTGGGGACTGAGCTGTGGGGGAACAGTAAAGGGGAAAAGGGCCTGGGGCTCCTGGTGGGTGGAAGGTTGACTATAAGCCAGCTATGTGCTCTGATGGCCAAGAAGGCTAATGCCATTCTGGGGTGTATTAGAAGGGCTGTGGTTAGTAGGTTGAGAGAGGTTCTCCTCCCTTTCAACTCTGCCCTAGTGAGGCCACATCTGGAATGTTGTGTCCAATTCTGGGCCCCTCAGCTCAAGAAGGACCTCAGGGGACTACTTGAAAGAGTTCATTGCAGAACCACAAAGATGATTAAGGGCATGGAACATCTTCTTTATGAGTAGCAACTAAGGGAGCTGGGGCTCTTTAGCTTGGACAAGAGGAACCTGAGGGGTGACCTCATCGATGTAAACAATGTGAAAGGTCAGTGCCAAAAGGATGGAGCCAGGCTCTGCTTGGTGGTGCCCAATGATAAGACAAGGGACAGTGGTGGAAGTTGAGGCATAGAAAATTTGATGTAAACATGAGGAGGAATTTTTTTGCTGTGAGGGTGATGGAACACTGGAACAGGCTTCCCAGGGGGTTGTGGAGTCTCCCTCTCTGGAGAGATTAAAGATCTGCCTAGATGCATTCCTGTGTGATCTATTATAGGTGATCCTGCCATGGCAGAGGCTTGAAAAGGATGATTTGTCAAGGTCCCTTCCTACTCCTAACCTCATGTGATTCTGTGAACTTAGTAAATTATGTAGCCAGTGCTGACATGGAGCAGTCCTCAGGTCTGAAGTAATTAACTGTTATATTGCTAAATAGCTGAGCTTTAGTGATGTGACTAATGAATACAAAATCTAAAAAGCAAGAATATGTGATAGTGTTAGATGATATGTGTGTTTCTGATCTTGATGTGGTTTCTGAGGAAAAACAATTCTGGGTAGGCACAATCCCAAGCACAAATACAGGCTTGGTGGTGAATGGCTGGAGAGCAGCCCTGAGGAAAAGGACATGGGGGTCTGGGTTGATGAAAAGCTCAACATGAGCCTGCAGTGTGCGCATGCAGCCCAGACAGCCAACCGAGTCCTAGGCTGCATCAAGAGAAGCGTGGCCAGCAGGGCAAGGGAGGGGATTCTGCCCCTTCACTCTGCTCTTGTCAGACCCCACCTGGAGTACTGTGTGCAGTTCTGGAACCCTCAGCACAGGAAGGACATGAAAGTGTTGGAGCAGGTCCAGAGGAGGGCCACGAAGATGATCAGAGGGCTGGAGCAGCTCTGCTGTGAGGACAGGCTGAGAGAGTTGGGGCTCTGCAACCTGGAGAAGAGAAGGCTTTGAGGACACCTGATAGTAGCCTTCCAGTATCTGAAGGGGGCCTACGGGAAGGCTGTGGAGGGACTATTGACAAGGTCTTGCAATGACAGGACAAGGGGCAAAGGGTTTAAACTGGCAGAGAGATTTAGACTGGATGTCAGGAGGAAGTTCTTTGCAGTGAGGGTGGTGAGACACTGGCACAGGTTGCCCAGGGAGGTTGTGGCTGCTCCCTCCCTGGAGGTGTTCAAGGTCAGGTTGGAGGAGGCCTTGAGTGACCTGTACTAGTGGGAGGTGTCCTTGCCTATGGCAGGGCATCATAACTGGATGATCCTTAAGGTCCCTTCCAACCTTAGCATTATTAGCAACCTTTGCTAATAATTATGACAATCTTTTGCCAAGACTCAAGTATGGCTAAAACCAAGACTGGAAATTGACACTTAACTGTCCAGATCTGTTACCAGTGCATAGAAGCTCCATGTTGTGCAGGGCAGGGGTGAAATCTACAGTTTTCAAGTCCTTGCAGGGAGCAGACGGATTGAAGTGTGGCGTATGTGGGTTACAACTGTTCTTAAAAATGGCTTTAAGATAATTTGTCTTGAACAACTCTTGATTATTAAGGAATTATCAACTATGAATGCTTTTGATCATTTGGCCTTACCAAAAGCAGTGTTTTTCTTGGTTCTAGACCTCATGAAACTCACTTGAGGAAGCTTCTTTCTGTTTGTGTTGGACAAGGGGACAGACTACCTCTTGCACTCTGATTCTGAAACTGCTTTGTGAATTCAGAGTTCTGCACAGTCCCAGACTACAGCATGCAGCTCCCTGAAAGATGGTGTGTCTGAATAACAGACTTACTTTATCAGCTAGTGCTTTTTTACTTGGTGGTGGATTTCAGTGCTTGCTGAAACACTGAAAGAACTCTAATAGTGTGGCAAAGCTTTAAAGAAGCAATCTGGTAGTCAGACATAATACCAGATGTTATATGCCAAGCTTTAGGGTGCTGTAGGTGATTCCCCATATGGCTCAGTACCTCCTTATTTAGACTATTGATCAGGATAAGACAGTGTTGATGTGATGTATACACTCCATGTATGGAATTGACTGCACAGAGGTTTAATAGGAATCTGAATTAATACAGAATCAGTCCAGCACAGATTGAGTGGTTTGAAAGCTGGCTATTTAGCACCCTTGGTGAGGTTTGTATATGATACAAACATTCTGCTACTGGTTTAAAAAGAAGGGGTGGAGGAAAAGGAGAACATACAGATCACTTCTGCCATCTGCCGTGTCTATTCAGTGAAAAAGCTTTAGGTTTGGTGTCAGTCCTCAAAGGTCAGGCAGCACATCAGATGTAGCAAGTAAATTAGAGCAAAGAGAGTCTGGCAATTTTAGTGATGTTCAATCTGTGAATGTGTAAGAATCAAAGCTTGGAGAACCTACACCAGGAAAAGGGTGTTGAGTTTTAGGATATATACATGTAAGGCAGTTGGGCTGGGTGTTCTCCTAAGGTCCTTTCCAACCCTTACCACTTGGTGATAGTGTAACAGGAGACAGTGAGTGTGACTATGCCTGGTGAATGGGCACTTAAAATTGATGTTCCTAGCTTGGAAATACAGTGTACCCTTTTACTTATTGAAACAGATCTCCTGGAATTGTGGAATATTTTCAATCAACTGCAGTCATTAACATGCTAAGTTTTCTGTAATGTGTGTGTGTGGTGTAGGTAAAACACAATTCACTGGGTGCACAGGATTCACAACCAGTTGTGGGAGAGGTTAAACTAAATCCTTTTCATTTTCTTTTCTGTGAACCTGTGAATAAGGCAACTGACCCTTGCCACATGCCTGGGTTTTTTTTTTTACACTAGCTTGGTTATTCCTCTCAGTAAATGGATACCTCTTATCTTGCAGAGTAGGAGTTGGGAAAATCCTACCTTTGTGTTCTTATGTGTGCTGAGCACGTAGTAGTAGCATCTCTACCAGCCCCTGTGCTGTTAAAGATAGTTTTGTCCAGTGTCTAAGAAATGTATCATCCATTGCTGTTCAGACTTGTTAATCAAAAGGCCTCAGGAGTGTTCTGGAGATGGTAGGATGCTGTGCATCAAAGCATTGAGAAGAAAGAGGTAGGCAGCTTGTTAGTTTGGAAGAGGTGTAACATTAAATGATGTATTTTTTTGCTGGTGCTCTTGATGTACTGATGTTAAGAAATAGAAATTCTTAATTGATTTTAGTCAAGTTAAAAGGCAGCTTTAAAAACAGGTAAACCACCAGACTGCCCTCATGGGCTTCAACTGTCCAGAGTGGCTGTTTCTTAAAAAAAGGAGATTTTTTAAACTCAAACTGAAAGGTTTTCTCACTGACTAAGTGTGAGGAAACTGGGCAATGTGTATCTGTGAGACAGTATTATAGAACTGTGATATTTATAATGTGTCCTTAAAAGGAGTGTATTTTGGTTTTAGAAGAAAGTACAACTTTAAAATACTTTGTTTTAGTTCCTCCAACTCTTACTGCTTAATGCATTAATACTTTGTTGTTTCGTTGTTGTTTCTTTTTTTTTTTTTTCTCCCATGCTTTGAAGCTTATTCTCAGCCAGTGGATAACCATATCACTCCTTCTGCCTACTTGGGACAGTCCCTGCCCCCAGCATCACCAGGACGGTACTCACCAATTCCCAAGGGAATGCTTGGAGATGATGAGATTACCAGGTAACAAATAACCTGAGCTTCAGGTCAAATTAGTTAACCAGGGAAGCTCATAATGCATGTTTGTGGGCAAAATACTAGAGAATATTGTGTTTCAAGAAATAAGTGGTTGGATTTTAACACTAGTAAGTGTTATTGTAAGGAGAAGATAGATTTACTGACTTATATATCCACATGTACATATAATTAATGAGTCCAGGAATAACATTAAAATCAGAATACCTTGTCAAAGTGCTCTATGAGTTGACTGAGGTTTTATGGTGATATTATGAAGAGACTGGATTCATGAGGCCAACCTCATGAAATTCAACAAGGTCAAGTGTAAGGTCCTGCACCTGGGTAGGCACAATCCCAAGCACAAATCCAGGCTGGGTGGTGAATGGAAAAGGATCTTGGAGTCTGGGTTGATGAAAAGCTCAACGTGAGCCTGCAGTGTGCACATGCAGCCCAGACAGCAACTGAGTCCTGGGCTGCATCAAGAACAGTGTGGCCATCAGGGCAAGGGAGGGGATTCTGCCCCTTCACTCTGCTCTCGTCAGACCCCACCTGGAGTACTGTGTGCAGTTCTGGAACCCTCAGCACAGGAAGGACATGGAAGTGTTGGCGTGGGTCCAGAGGAGGCTACGAAGATGCTCAGTGGGCTGCAGCAGCTCTGCTATGAGGACAGTCTGAGAGAGTTGGGGCTCTGCAGCCTGGAGAAGAGAAGGCTTCCAGGAGACCTTAGAGTAGCCTTCCAGTATCTGAAGGGGGCCTACGGGAAGGCTGTGGAGGGACTATTGACAAGGTCTTGCAATGACAGGACAAGGGGCAATGGGTTTAAACTGGCAGAGGGGAGATTTAGACTGGATGTTAGGAGGAAGTTCTTTGCAGTGAGGGTGGTAAGGCACTGGAACAGGTTGCCCAGAGAGGTTGTGGCTGCTCCCTCCCTGGAGGTGTTCAAGGCCAGAGTGGATGAGGCCTTGAGTGAACTGTACTAGTGGGAGGTGTCCCTGCCTATGGCAGGAGGTTGGAACTAGATGATCCTTGAGGTCCCTTCCAACCTGACCATTCTATGATTGTTTCTTATTTTATTAATTGTTATTAATGCCAGCAATAATGCAGGGTGGGTTTTTTTTGTTGTTGTTGGAAGGTTGGGTTTTTTCCTTCTTGTTTAGATTTTTTTTTTCCTTCTCTCCGCCCCCCCTCTTTTTTTTTTTTTATTCCCTGCAGATAAGGGTTTGATTTGATAGATTTGTAAATCCATGAAGGCTAGAGAGCTTCTAATCCTTTCCCATTACCAGACTGTTGATTCACTAGATTGCATTAATCTGTAGTTCATCATTGCTGATAAAGGGAAGCTCTTCAATTTGCTGCCCTTCTGTTCTGCAAACATAAATACGTCATAGTACATTTTCAGTACAGTGCTGCTGAATTCTGTGTCATATCATCTGGTATCTGTGGAAAGCTGAGTGGTGTAAGTTAGAGGATGGTTTTTAGTCTATTGGAAGCTAGGATATGTCTTTGTAGTTATTGTGAACCTGGAACTAGGTGGGCATATAAGCTGAAGTGACTCTGGCCTGTTGATGACATTGCTGAACTTGCAGTTTCATAGTTTCCAAACTACTGTAAAACGAAATTTCTTAGCTTTCTTCTGAAATGCAGGGACTGGTCAGAGAAAGGGTTAGATGATTTTTTTTTTTTTTTAATTGACCTTCTCATCTTCGTAGAATCATAGAATGGTAAGGTTGGAAGGGACCTCAAGGATCATCCAGTTCCAACCCCCTGCCGTAGGCAGGGACACCTCCCACTGGTACAGCTCACTCAAGGGCTCGTCCAACTTGACCTTGAACACCTCCAGGGAGGGAGCAGCCACAACCTCCCTGGGCAACCTGTTCCAGTGCCTCACCACCCTCACTGGAAAGAACTTCGTCCTAACATCTAGTCTAAATCTTCCCTCTGCCAGTTTAGACCCATTGCCCCTTGTCCTGTCATACAAAGACCTTGTCAGTAGTCCCTCCCTAGCCTTCCTGTAGGCCCCCTTCAGATACTGGAAGGCAGTCTTCCACTGCTGTCATCCCAAAAAGGGGTTTAGAAATTTTGAGTAGGATTTATAAAACAATGCACATTTCTGTTCTCCAACTGCAGCAATTTGTTAATGTGCTAGTGTGATCCAGACCAGTATATGTAGGTTTCTATGATGTCACTGAACTGTAATAAATGGTGGTTTTATAAATTAATGTGATCTAATTAATTAATATTTTAATTATTTATAGTAATAGAGTTATTTATAAATGTTTTTATTAACATCTGTATAATATAGTTGAGAGAGGATGACATTTAAGAATTTGTCACTAATTTGTTAAAGGGATAGCTCAAAAATGGAGTGAAGTAGATGATATTTTATATATTTATTTTGGGAAAATGCAGCTTGTCAGTTTGCCCTGAATTAATAATTATTGTCTCAAAATAATTAAGAATGTCCATTAATTGTTCTTTAGTGCTCTCTAGTGATTTTTCAATTGCAGTGCACAGGTGTTTTGCTTCATTATGTCTGTTTCTGAAATAATTTCTGCTTTCCTTGTGTTGGGTCAAGTAGCAGATGAGTATATTTTTGGAAGGAATGTTCCTGCTTTAGAAGTTGACTGACCCTATCATAACTTCGACAGTTAAGATCAAGTTTTCTGTCTTATCTAAGTCAGGAGAGAATCCTGTAAAAAAGAATGGAATAACTTGGTTGAAATTTAACTTTTGTTCAGTTGCAAATGTATTTGAAAATGCCATGTACTATGATGCATTTATTTCTTCAAAGGGTTTAGGCTTTTTTTTTTTTTTGGCTTGCACTTTGTTGTATTTGTTGGTTGGCCAACTGGAGTCAAATTAAAACACTGAACATATTTTTTCATTCCAGTGTTTCCATCAGTATGGGTTCTTAAAGTTTCAGAAAGGGAAAACAGTGTTTTATTGCTCACTGTAATAATTAGATAGAATAAGGGTGTGGCCTGTGTTGAGGCTCTTGAACAATATGGGAAGTGTTAAGTGATGACATTTAGTGCTAAATAGGATTGTAATGTATTGGGAATCCAGAATACATACATACAAATGTGCTGTTTGGTTTGCCTAAGAACAAAGAGGGGATGCTAATACCTAAATTTTTAGATCTACCTCTCATAAAACCTCAAATTTCTAATTGTTTTGCTTTTACCAATGTCTAATGACCAAGATTTCTAACTCTCATTCATTCAGGGAGCCTAGAAAGGTTGTCCTGCATCGAGGATCAACAGGTCTTGGTTTCAACATTGTTGGAGGAGAAGATGGAGAAGGAATTTTCATCTCTTTCATCCTTGCAGGAGGGCCAGCTGACCTGAGTGGAGAGCTCAGGAAAGGAGACCGTATAATTTCTGTAGGATTCCTTACTTCTTTTATTTAAACATCAACAAAAGTTTTCCCCTTCCCAGAATTTAATGCCAATTAATGGTTTTTATGAAATGAATGTTATTAACATTAATTTGAGACAGTGGAACAGCTAATATACTTCCAGAGTATCTTTGAGTCCTTCAGTCTGTCTTGGTTTCTCATCCGTAACCTGGTTAAAATAACACTTCCCTATCTCAGAAACGTTCAGGGAGGACTTCAGTTTGTCTTTGTCTTGTAGCTGGAGGCTTGGGTGAGTCTAAAATGAAAGCATGCATGTTTCAGAAATAAACTTTCCTGTGAGATGGAGACACTTGGCACTGCTATCTAAAATTGGGTGTTAAAGTCACCCTTAGTCTTAGAATCATAGAATGGTAAGGTTGGAAGGGACCTCAAGGCGTCATCTAGTACCAAGAGAGCTCTCCAGTAGACCAAGAGAGCTCTCCAGTAGACCAAGAGAGCTCTCCAGTAGACCAATCTCATACCTAAGTACTTGATTGATACTGAAGTTCATAAAGATTTTGTGTGCTTCTTTGTCAAGTAATTCATGGTGAATCATTTCTTTGTACAATTAAATTGTAATTCATTAGTAATTTAAGAGAAAATTTTGGGTCTGCTGCTACCAAAATGCTGATATTAAAGTGCATCTTTATTTTAGTTTGAACTATGAGAGATACTTTGGGATTAAAATACGACATTTCTGCCTCAGTGTTTTTCTCTGATGCTATTTTTTATTCTACTGCATTGAAAACAAGGTTAGACCCAGGGAAGGTGGAGTCTGCCACAGGGTTAGACCCAGGGAAGGTGGAGTCTGCCCACAGGGTTAGACCCAGGGAAGGTGGAGTCTGCCCACAGGGTTAGACCCAGGGAAGGTGGAGTCTGCCCACAGGGTTAGACCCAGGGAAGGTGGAGTCTGCCCACAGGGTTAGACCCAGGGAAGGTGGAGTCTGCCCACAGGGTTAGACCCAGGGAAGGTGGAGTCTGCCCACAGGGTTAGACCCAGGGAAGGTGGAGTCTGCCCACAGGGTTAGACCCAGGGAAGGTGGAGTCTGCCCACAGGGTTAGACCCAGGGAAGGTGGAGTCTGCCCACAGGGTTAGACCCAGGGAAGGTGGAGTCTGCCCACAGGGTTAGACCCAGGGAAGGTGGAGTCTGCCCACAGGGTTAGACCCAGGGAAGGTGGAGTCTGCCCACAGGGTTAGACCCAGGGAAGGTGGAGTCTGCCCACAGGGTTAGACCCAGGGAAGGTGGAGTCTGCCCACAGGGTTAGACCCAGGGAAGGTGGAGTCTGCCCACAGGGTTAGACCCAGGGAAGGTGGAGTCTGCCCACAGGGTTAGACCCAGGGAAGGTGGAGTCTGCCACCATGTTAAACGCAAGGGTCTGTTTTGCAGAGAGATAAGCTGAACCATCACATTAGGTCACATTCTTTGTCTCTTTAAAATAAAAGAAAAAAAAAGGGCCTTAAGAAGAAAACCAAACTAGTGAATACAGGTTCATTAAGTGATCTACTATGATGAGTATAGTGGTTTTTAACAAAGGAGTGGCTATGAAACAGGATTTTGGATTTTAGTAAGGATCAATAATCTTTGTATTAACTACTTGTAATATTTGAAACACTGAAACACCGCATGGAAACTAATTTGTGTCTGGTTAAGTCTTTTTTTGGGGTGAGTTTGTGTTCTGTGGTGATAAGCACCAGCATTTCTTTTGATAAAGAGCTTTTTTTTTTTTATATATATCATTTGTAGGTAAATGGAGTAGATCTAAAAGCAGCAACCCATGAGCAGGCAGCAGCAGCCCTGAAGAACGCAGGCCAAGCAGTAACTATTGTGGCTCAGTACCGTCCGGAAGGTAAGAGCTCATTTCCACAAGCTGAAATGTGGAGAAAGATCATCTATAATGTCTCCCTACCTCACTTCTCTTTTGAGGAGAAAAGAAACAAATAATGCAGTGAATGCTGATGATACCTATTAGCATAATTACAGGTGACCAGATGTGCAAGTGCCGGTGCCCTGGCTTGCTGTGTTTCTTGCTCTGAGCATGTTCAGGATTTTGAGTTTTTCAGCAGATATCAGCACTGTCACAACATGAAAGTGAAGCTGGTAAATCTATCATTTAGTGGAAACACCACGTTGTTACTTTTTAATTTCACAATTTCCTTCACTCTCTAATGTGGTGGCTTTATTTTCCTTATTAATAGAAGGACAAAAGACTACTTCAGGTTTTCGTTGCTCTGTTTTATTCTGAGCTGATATTTCTGTTTGTCCAGCAATTTGTTAGGGTCCAGATTAGACTGCAGCTGGTGCTGATAAACCATCCCTGTGTGTTCTGCAGATGCCAAATGATGCTGCATCATCACAATACACATGTTTTTCTTCTAGTATTTCTTCAGCACATTTCAAATACCTTTGTCTATTTGAGGCTTAAAAATTCAGTAGTCTAAAGTTATCCTCTTACCTTGAGTCTGTAAACCTATATGTTGTTATCTGCGTATATAATGAGACATTTTTGATGTTGTACTATGAACTCTGATCAGCAGCTTTCTCCAGTGTTGCTGAATTGAATGGCCCTTCAATAAATCTCCCTTGCAGTGCTTGTCTGCTTAAACTTTTAACAGTAGTGGGAGAGTGTAGGTAATTTATCAGGACTGGACACTGAGCAGGACTGGTGCCTTATTCTGAAATTGTTAGGCAGCTGACTGCAACACACTTTTTAAAAATAATTTTTTAATAAAAAAAATTTAGTTTTACTCTTTATTTTTTCTGTTATGTTTTTATCCTGTCCTCCACAAGTCTTTTGAAAGACTAGCTTTCACATTCCCTTCCACCTGTATCATCATTATTTATATCTCCACTGACTCAGGGGCTCAGTCAGTAATAAGGCAAATTTGTCTGGTTGATGGTCAAATCAGTGCAGCCAGCCCATGTTTTCAGCCCTGTGTTGTCTAGAGAGAGTGTGTATCCTTCTCTCGTGGATTATTCTCTTCCAAGATTCATTTTCTTAGTCTTCCTTTTAGAGAGAACAGTAAGATCAGTTTAGTGAGGGTGGTGAGGCACTGGAACAGGTTGCCCAGGGAGGTTGTGGCTGCTCCCTCCCTGGAGGTGTTCAAGGCCAGGTTGGACAAGGCTTTGAGTACCCTGTACTAGTGGGAGGTGTCCCTGCCTATGGCAGGGGGTTGGAACTAGATGATCCTTGAGGTCCCTTCCAACCTTATCATTCTATGATTCTATGAGTTCAGGAATATTTGCTTTGGCTTTTTGTTAGAGTTGTGAAGTGTTTCTGTTCATATTTGGTCTTTACCTGTGTTTAGCTCCTCTAAAGTTGAAATAGAAGAGTCAAATGGTTGCGCTTTCTTGCTGCGTGCATAGGGATCCCTTGCCTCAGTAAGGAAGAAAATTTGTGCTTTTATTTGCCCATCTGTTGGCCTTTTGAGTATCTGGCTGCTTTTTAGTTCAGACAGGAGACCCTTGGTCACTCTTTCTTCTGCTTTAAAGGTTATGTTGAGAAGTGACTCTTACCAGTGAAACTACTACTAGAATATGTCCAGGGCACAAACACTTGTGGTTATTTTTCTTACGAAACAGGTATCCAGATTTCATGCAAAAGGAACAGCTTTTCAGTCCTTTTTTTTTATTCATGGGATTCAGGCTTTTAAAATAATCCCTTCATCCTCTGAAAGTCAGAACTCCTTTTCCTTTTACAATTAAAGACCTAAGCATTTTGCATCCATTCCTGCTCTTTCTGCATAGGAAATAACAGATTTCTCTATTACCACTTGTCCAAGTGAATAACTTATTTTCTTGAAATGTGTGTTACTGAGATGCATGACTGACTGATGGGACTTGGAGGCGTCGTGCAGAGATTTGCCCAGAGCAACATACACTGCTGCCTCTTAGAAATTTCTCAGCAACTGTCGCTTGTAGATTTCAAACTTAGAGCTGTACTCACCCCTTCATGATTACTGAAGCATTCAGAGCAAGACTGTATGCAGTTGAGCTGCATTGAGAATGCTGTTTTCAAAGAGGGTGTATATGAGAGGATGCATGTGGGAGGTGTTACTTGAATGATCCTTGGTTATGGGGAGATATCTGACACACGAGTCAAAGGATTTATTATTCATTTTTTAAGGTGCTTGGTCTGCCTGACTGTCTTTCCTTCTGAAACAGTGTTTCAAATCTCCTTCAGAGTGAAGGTGTTGGAAACATGTTAGGGTGTACTCTCCACCCTTTTGAAGTATGCAATGAAGGAAAAGTGTTAACTAAGAAATTAACATACATTGTACTTAGGAGACGAAGTAGTAATTTGCAAGTGGCCAACCTATCTCCAGAGGACTCTAGTTCCTAATGCCTGAGTTTAACATCTCTGCCTGCCTTTTTTTCACTCTTTGTAAAAAGAGATATAATGGAACTCAAGCTATCAGCTTCTTTCAGGTGTAGTGTGGGAGGTAAGTTGGATCAGATACTCATCTTAGGGATGAGTAAAGAGAATATTTCCTTAAAGGTTATTGTTTGTTTATTATCATGGGAAAGCAGTTTGAGGTTTGACTTTCCAAATAGGAAGTATCATCCAAGTGATTCAGTGTACTTGGCAGAAGTGCATGTGTTCTTTGATCATATTTCCTGAATTATAGCTGTAGATGGTTGTGTTTTGCCCTCACTTCAGTAGAAAATTTGAAAACAGGAGGAGGGGCAGTGGTTTTCAACTGAAGTAGGGCAGTTTTAGATTAGATATAAGGAAGAGGTTCTTTAGAGTAAGACTGGTGAAATAATGTAGCAGGTTGCCCAGGGATGTGGTTGAGGCCCTGTCCCTGGAGACATTCAAGATCAGACTCAGTGTGACTCTGGGCAACCTGACCTAGTTGGAGGTGTCCTTGCCAACTGTAGAGGGGTTGGTCAAGATGACCTTTGAAAGGTCTCTTCCAAGCAGTGCAATCTGTGAATAATACATATATACATACATGTATATAAAATAAATAAAATAATTTCTTCTTGTTGTTTATGCTACTCAAAAAGTTAGCAGATATTAAAATGAAGATTTCAGAAAATTGTTCTTCATTGGTGTTTCTTTAAATGTCTTCATAAAGATGAAGAGCATTAATTATAACTGCTTGTACTGCATATTTATCTTTATAAATCCATCAGGGTTTTGTAAAATATGATGATAGCTAGGATAGAGCAAGGAGATTCTAGACAGCCGTCAGGATTCATTATAACTGGATAAATTAAATTCTGTATGATGGGAGCATTTGGAAGACACTTGGGACCAACTGACTTTCTTCTCTGTAACTGTATATGACAGTTTCTATGTACAGAGTTGTGTTAGGGAATGCTAATTTATGTTTTCACATCTTACCACATTATCAGAAATTTCCCATTCATATTTCTCCTCAGATTTGTGGAAAAAAAAGATTTTTGCAAGCAACTGTCTCCTAGAAAAGCCTGAGTAGGCTGTAGAATAACTAATTTTTGGGAAACTCTTGTAATGGGGTATCTGTGATACCCATCTCTCTCTTTTCAAATCCATGATTTATCAAACACTGATTACTGGATTTAGGGTAGGCTGATGAATGATACTAGTTTTATCATATCTAGCCTCAAATTACATAATTGCTGACTCTCTTTTTTTCCCTTCAGTTTTCCAAATGGTCCTTGGTTACAAAACTGGGTGAAACCAGATGTACTCTCATTCCTAAAAATATCCTTCTGGTGCTCGTTTAGTTGCCAGCAGTGTTGAGTATATCTGAGAGGTGCCACACTCAGATTTTCCCGTGGCACTGAATTACATGTCAGCAGCTTACCAACACTCCTTGGGACAGCTAAAAGCCAAAGAGGGAATGTGAAGGTATTCTCCTGTTTACCAAAGTGACTTGCACACCAGGCACCATTTCTGTAGTACCACAACTTTCTCCTTGTAGATTCCGTGACTTGTCATGCAGCTTACCAAGGAGCTACTCTTGTAAACCATGGAGTCACCTTTTGGGTTGTGCTTACAGAATCATAGAATGGTAAGGTTGGAAGGGACCTCAAGGATCATCTAGTTCCAACCTCCTGCCATAGGCAGGGACACCTCCCACTAGTACAGGTCACTCAAGGCCTCATCCAACCTGGCCTTGAACACCTCCAGGGAGGGAGCAGCCGCAACCTCCCTGGGCAACCTGTTCCAGTGCCTCATCACCCTCACTGGAAAGAAGTTCTTCCTAACATCCAGTCTAAATCTCCCCTCTGCCATTTTAAACCCATTGCCCCTTGTCCTGTCATTGCAAGACCTTGTCAGTAGTTCCTCCCCAGCCTTCCTGTAGGCCCTCTTCAGATACTGGAAGGCTACTATAAGGTCTCCTTGAGTGTACAAGATCTCCTTAACTGCAGAGATTGGTGGGTTTGGATTTGCTGAGGCTGAATGCTGTGGGGAAAGAGTCTGTGGTAGAAGAGTAGAAGTCTGGGCAGTGGTGATTACCCTGTACTTGAGGTGGAAATGTCACAGAATCACAGAGCCTTAGAGGCTGGAAGGAAGCTCCAGAACAGGGCAGCCTGTTCCAGGATGTGAAGATGATGTTCTTGTTTTCTTTTTCTGTTTGGAAGCTTTTCCTTATTCTCAACCTTGTACTACAGATTTCTGCCTCCCATCGTTTGTGAATTGAAAATGATTTTACTAAGATTTCCACAGGAAGCCAAGTACCCTGACCCACAGCAGTAACAAAGCAAGTGACTGTTGCTCTACAGAGGCCTTTCGATGACCTGTTATCCTTTGTAGGTGTTACTGAGCCATTTAATTTTGCTGTTGCTCAGTACCACACTGCTGTCTCCCTTCTTTGGGTTTTGTACATATGAAGGGTGGCAGGGACACGTTAGTGTGGAAGAATGAGAAGAAACTCTTTGTAGTTTGGATATATCTTTATCTCCTGGGAGCAGGGCTTTAGAGATGGTCAGAATGGTGAATGTGCCATGTGTCTGGAACACAGGAACGTGACAATCTCAGTGCTTGAAGAGACTGTAATGAGAAGAGGAGCATCAAGGGAGACATGTAGGGCCGTTCAGAGGTGTAATCTCCTTGGAGGGCTTTTCCCTCCCTTTGTGTTGATATTTTCACTGTTATGGCTATTAAAATGAAAAGCTCTTGTGAAACACTGTTCTGTGTTTTAAGCATGACATGATAGAACAGTGTTAATGCAAATTTCGCTTTTTGGGAGGTTAGGTTCTGTGATTCTGAAAACGTGTGAAGTGCAGTAGGTTTCCATAACTGTATTATAGATTAAGTGCATTTGAGCATTTAAATATGAAACAAAAATAGGAGGTATAGAAGTATACTTGGTTGATATTGGATAGGAAATAATTTTGTGGCTGTAAATGATTCTTTTTTCATAATTATACTCTACTAGAATGGGACAATTAAGTGTATAACATCAATGGCCCAGGTTGGGAACTATAGGGTTAAAAAAGTCCTCTAGGGACTTGAAGATTGTTATTCAATCCCATAATTCTGCTATCTCTTCATAAACTCATGGCAAGGCCAGCTCGTTCTCCTTTCCTCCCCCTCCAGCCTTGTGCCAGGGAGGAGCTATGTTATCGGGACAAACATGTAAGGATTGGCCTGGTTTGGGGCCTTCAGAGGCTGGGCTTAGGCCTCTTGGATGGCAGAGACGTGCGGGGGGGGTGAGGATTGGAGCACTGGGGATTGTACATTTAGGTTTGGATTAAGGGAAAATTCAGGGGGTTTGCTTATGGATTCTGTATCTGCTTTGTAATTTCTGTCTGTAACTCTCTCCAAATGTAATTCTGTTTTTCTCCAATTCGTTTGAGAGCTTCACTCTGTTGGCTCTTTAAACCCACGACAATCAATTACATACTAACTGTGAAGCCTGCTCTTGGAGGGCCTTGAAAAAGCAAGCAGGCAAAATGTATTGGTTTCAGCAGTCATTCATTGCTTACTTGACCCTTTCCCTGTAAAAGAAGCAAAATTTCAGATAACTGTCAGGACAGAAAGAGATAACAGTGCTTTCCAATTGATCCCCCTGGCACAAAAAAATAAAATTCGGTTTTCCCTAGGATAACAGTATCTTTTTTCATGTGAATTATCAGCTGCCTCTTCTTCAGAATCTTCACAGTATCACCAAGGTTGGAAAAGACCTCAAAGATCATCAAGTCCAACCCATTACCACAGACCTCAAGACCAGACCATGGCACCAAGTGCCACGTCCAAACGCACCTTGAACACTTCCAGGGACGCTGACTCCACCACCTCCCTGGGCAGCCCATTCCAGTAGCCAATGACTTTCTCAGTGAAGAACTTTCTCCTCGCCTCCAGCCTAAACTTCTCCTGGCATAACTTGAGACTGTGTCCTCTTGTTCTGTCACTGGTTGCCTGAGAGAAGAAGGTAACCTCCCCCTGGCTACAACCCCCCTTCAGGTAGTTGTAGACAGCAAGAAGGTCCCCCCTGAGCCTTCTCTTCTCCAGGCTAAACAATCCCAGCTCCCTCAGCCTCTCTTCATAGGGCTTGTTCTTCTTTGCTCCTCTCTTTGTAATTCAGCTGCTCAAGTCTGTCTCTGTAGATCTGCATCTTTTCTGAAAGAGTAGTGGTGAGGGTTTAAACAGCCAACAGAGTGAAGCTCTCGAATTGGAGAGACAAAACAGAATTGTATTTGGAGAGAGAGTTACAGATAGAAATTACAAAACAGATATANCCCCCCTCCATGCCTCTGCCATCCAAGAGGCCTAAGCACAGCCTCTGGAGGCCCCAAACCAGGCCTATCCTTACATGTTTGTCCCCATAACGCAGCTCCTGCCTGGCACAAGGCTGGAGGGGGAGGAAAGGAGAATGAGCTGGCCTTGCTGGAGAGGACGTTTTTAACCCTATAGTTCTCAACCTGGGACAAGTAGTATGATAGTTAAGTTACCAGATTAGCTCTTTGTCTGTAGGTGGTTGGATTGATCAGTGTAAGACTAAGAAAGGGTGGAGTCAAAACCTCAAGAGAAGATCTTAAGGTATTTTTTTGTAAAACCTCTTCTGAACTTGTGTTGTTCATGTAGATAGGTAGCACATTTTCCTTATAGCTGTATTAAAGCAAGTAAATTATTCTCTGTTGCATAATGTATTCAAGATTAATAGTTCAATCAAAACTCCTACTTTGTTAGACAGATTTTTTTTAGGTGTATTTTCACATTTTGGCTTGGATTTGAAGGAATATATCTAAATATTGAAAATAAGTTCCAAGTATGACAGCTTTGTATTTTTTGTTCTCTTGCCTTTACAGCAAATGAGGCAAAAGGAAAACAAATAAGAAGGGGAAGGGGGAAGGACTTTCCATTTCTGACACTTCATCTGTGGCTGTTTTCTAGGGGAGTTTTAACAGAGTAATTAAGCTCTGGGAAACAGCACTTTCATGTGTATTAGCTGAGACTGAGCACTGTGTCTTGAAATAGATAGTAAATTTTCTGCTTGTAAAAATCCAGCCAACAGTGCTTTTGCAAAACTTAGTTTTCAGTATTGATTTTGTTCAAGAGGATAAGCTTCCCTTGCTTTCTGTCTGGGCTGCCTTAACCAAAGGTGGTACTAAAGATCATTATATCCCAATTTAATAAAATAAGAAACCCTTCAAAAATAATTAAAAGTAAATTAATCACCCTCTTTTGGAGTAAATGGTCTCAAGTGTTCCAGACTTCTGTTCCTGCTTGTTCTGTACCTGATTCTACTCATTTGTAAGTAATCCAGCTTAGTCAATTAAAGTACCTTTAAAATCAGACCCATTAAGATTAGAAGAATTCTGCTATATATAGTCTGGCTAGAGGCTAGAAAGCAGCTTACACATCTTGAAATCCTTTAAAACCTCACTCCTGCTCTTTAACATAATAAATGAAGTAATTTGTGTGTCTTTAAGAGCAGTTCAGTCTTCTTCCAGTCGTGAACTGTGTGTTATTTCTCCAAAGAATTTTTGGTGAATTCACTCCAGCTGTGACTGGATTTTGTCTCTTCCTGAGCTTTTTTGGCTTTGTGGGACCTGTTCTTACCTCATTCTAATCAGGTTTGAAATTCTGCAGCCCAGTCTTTCAAGTGATTACTGAGGTACAAGCTCATTACAGACTAGAGTACATGAAAGTCACTAACAGTATGTGGAATGCTTTGTGGTCTCTCTCAGGTCATATTAATGTGAAACAACAAGCAAGGAGTCCAAGTAATACCTCTTCAAATGATTTATGGTGCTCCATTTATGATTTCACTTTAACAGGTAACCTGTTTGCTAGTGGTTTTCAATAGTTGTACTAAACATGGTCTACTCCATCTGAAATTAATACTGCAGTGTGTAAAAAGAAAAGATGTGCAAAATATGAATGACGCTTATGAATTTATCAAACATGAGTATAGATAATCAAGAGATTGTAGTAGTACAGAACTAGTTGTGAATAAAACTTCAGTCATCTCTGTGCTGCTCCTCAGAAGCTTAGAATGAAAACAAAGAGGTCAGTACAAGATCGGTGTGATGGTGGCCATCCCAACTTACTATCAGGCTCTGTTTCTCAGTTGATGAGGCACCATGAAAAGCAAAGTTGAGTATTCTGGGAGCGAGGAAAAAGAATATAGCAGCAGTTATATAACATTGTCAGCACCAGAGTCCTGCTTTGACAGATCCAACGTGTCCTGCTAAAGAGGGCTTTCCACAGACAGATGGGAAGAGGGAAGCAAGGAACACACTTTTTTAATTGAAGTGAACTTTTTCAGCTCTTCATGGATTCAGTATATGTAAAAATCTCTGCTTCTCGGAGCTGCGCTGCCATCTGTTCCTTGCACACACATCCATGCTTCCATGAGCTGCTTTTCCTTCTGTGCTGTTTGCTGAGTTTTCCATCCTTTGTTGCACTCTTCTGTTCTTCTGCCCTCCTTACAAGAACTTGTGTTGCAGACTAACGTTATTTTCCTTGTTGCCTCTTTTTTGTTCCCCTCTTCCCCTGCCTGTGTAGACGCATCTCCCTGTATATGTGAGTATCACTGTCTTCGTGTGTCCCATCAACTAGGCAATCCAGGAGAGTTTCACTGGTCAGATTCAGTTTCTGAAGTTTTTATTTCTGTTGAAGTAAACTTTGACATTGGAAACATTGCAGTTTTCCACGTAAAATCATTTTAGGAAGGAGCTCAGGAACAGAAGAATCTTTCACGATTTCTTAATCTTTCTTCCCTCTCCCTCCCCACCCTTTTTTTGCCTGTCTGTTGCCTTGCAATACATGCAGAGATGAATTAAAACTGATTTATTCTGGTTTTGCACCATCTGCTTATCCAGTATAATTTTGAAGTTTAAACTTGAGTCCAGATGTATCCGTCCAATGTTCTTAACAACTGATTATGTGTAAACCTCAGTAGGCTTTGGGATTTTTTGATTTTTTTTCTTTGGTGGTGGTGGGGTGCTGTTGGATAACTGCCATGAATAGGAGCAGCAGATGCTTGTGCTGCTTCGAGCTCTGTGTTCTGATAGCAGGTACTACTCCCTTCCTGCCCCTAAGTTTATTGGAAACTTTTAAGAAAATGCTAGGCAAAAAGAGATACCATTTTTTTTACAGTCTTGTCTTATTGCATTTCATGTTAGCCTTGCTGCCTATTATCCTTCATTTGATGTGTTTGCAGCTTTCCTAAAATCCAGAGCATTAGAAGAGGGTCCTGAGTCCCATTCACTGCTGTTTTGTATACATCAGGTTTCAGATCCTGGGCAGATGTACCTGAAAACATTAAGGATTTGGATTGGGTGTTTTGGTTTTGCTTTGGGTTTGGGTTGATTTTCTGTTTGTGTGTGTTTGGTTTTTTTTTAATTTTGATTTTGGGGGAAGGCAGTGTTACTTATTCCACCACAGTTCTTATTCAGATACTGTTTCAGAATCTCACTGTTTTGATAACTGTGGAAACTGAAGTGTATTTGTAGGTGAACTTCCTATGAGCAGCCTGCTGCTTTTGCATTAAACTGAGTTTTATTTATTTCGTTTAAATATATCCCTTCTACTTGGTTACCTCAAACACGTTGTACCAGAAAGCTGAGAAAGAATATGTTTGCTCCTCATTTCCTCTTAGCCAGGAAAACAGATAGTCCTTTGTACTTTCCTCTCTGTGCCTGTTCCAACTTCAAAGTTCTGGAATGCTTAAGTGGTAAAATATAAAACTTCTAGAGAAGTTGTCTGTGCATTGCATGGATTTGTCATGCTTAGCCTTGTGGAACTTTATTGGACCATTCACTGTAACTTAGGGGAAACAGTATCATCAATTTTGTCATAGCCTGTATGTGTAACAACCCATAAGGAAGGGTGGAATCATAAGGAAAATTCTCTAGCATTTCAGAGAATATAGTGATGAGAGAACCCAATCAAACTGATAATTTAGGTACCCAATGAAATTCTGTAAACAGTGAAAGTTCTTTAGGATGGGAGTGGAGTTCAGATATTTACTAACACATCCATGTAATTTCCACAGAGATACATGGATGTATGGACCTGCTAGGAAAATTATGGGGTTATGTGGCACTGATCATCTAATAAAAGAAAAGGGAGGCTTAATTGCTGAAGGGAAATACCAGTCTGTGATATCATTGTGAGACACGTGTTAAGTGAGGATCATACTTTCTTTTTTTTTTTTTTTCTTCTGCTTTTATGTCATTTTAGGTAGGAGGTTTCTTCTGAACTCATCTGTCTGTTACTTCTATTATATGAAGTCTTTCATTAGTGTAGATTTCATGTGACTTCTCTGTAATTTGTTTGGTTTGGGGTTTTTTAATTTATTTTTTTCCCCCCCATTTTATAAGTACTATGATAATACTGCAAGGATTGATTACAAACATAATATGTAGGTAATTTATCGATACTTCTGTGATGAAATAAAATCGCATACATGGGCACCTCAGCTGAGAGTCTCCAGTCTTGCTGCCAGCTTTTGGCTATTGATGCTCTCCTCTTTTAGAGCACATAAGATGGAGCAACTGTGGATGATCTTCTGACTGCTATCTTTCAACAACTTCTCATAAATGGCATCACTGTTCTTCTGTTTAATAAGAGATTGGTGATGCTAAAGGTAGTTGATATCCAACTCTTTTCGATCAGAGAGATAAAATACAACCTCTCCTAGAGATTATCAGAGCTCACAATGCTTTGTATTGCCAAAGTTGAACCAAGCCTAACTGGTCAACAGGGGATGGATGCTGATCCTTTGGCTACCAAACTGATACTGCCTTTTGTGATGCTATCAAAAGTCCTGCTGTTGTTTTCTCTTCCATCTCCAGCATTCATTTCAGTACCACTGTATGTAACACCAAGAAAACAACAAAATCCTGCTTGCTTTTCAACTCCAAACCCAATGATTTTGAGATTTGTATCCATTCTGTTTCTCCCAGAACCTCCTGTGAGAAGAATATATCTCAGATTTTTAGCTTGCTCTACATCAAAGCTGCTCACCAGATTCCATCTGTACAGACTGTTTAAGCTCTTCCAAAATACGACATCTCTTGGCATCCCTTCTTTACGAACACAGAGCCTTCTCAGTCCTAGCTCATTAGTTTCCTTTTTTGCTGTATTGGTATGGAAAGAACCTCTTGTAGAGATTCTTCTTCTTAACTCCTCCAGATGCCCTGTGGCTCGGTTGGCACTGACTTCCCGGCAGTTCTGATATAAGAATTAAATTCCTCCAGGAAACTGCAAAACCAGGATCCTGGCTGTGATGTACAGGATAAAGAAGAGTTAAGCAACAGGAAGAAGTAATCCTCCCTGGTTTTTGCATACTACATAGGAGGAAATCTGATTCTTTCAGTAGATGACAGATGTTTCTTAACAGACATTTGTGGTCTTTTCCAGTAGCTGCTACAGTGAATTGTAGATGCATCAGTACCAAACAGGCTGTAGCNCCCCCCCCCCCCCCCCAATCTTATACCAGAAATCTCAGCTACCATTCATGTAGTATGCTTGAAGTGTAGAACTGTAATCTTCCAAGACACGTAAGAAACAGGCGAGAGGTGTAAGCAGTCATGTCTTAGGTACAAATGAGTAAAATGTGTTGTATGGCCTTTGGGAAGTCAGCACAGCAGGAGCAGGCTATACTCTTTCTGTATCCAAGTTCTCCCCCTAAGGGATGTTGCTTCCTAAAAGAAGGAGCTTTCTGACATTACCTTCAGGTTACCATCCTATCATCTTAAATTCCTTTGCTGTTAACAATAACATTGGTAGTGGTAGAAATAATGCTTCCGTTTCATCAGTCTTAGTACTGTTAAATTATTTGATCTGGACTTTATTTGCCAAAAGGCACTTTTTAAGCTAGTATCTTAGCTTTTAAACTACTAACTTTTGGGTTTAAAGGACAAAAGTCTTATGTGAGATACTGTCATATTGTTGTGGTCTAGATAGGGTTGATTATAGTTGCTGTTGCTCAGCATCAGACTTACTAGTAACCTGGATGAAGGAAGTGATTTACCAGAATCTGGTTCACATATTAGTCAGATGGAGAGAGTTGGGGCTGTTGCATCTGGAGAGTAGAAGCCTCGAAGGAGACCTTACTATGGCCTTTCAGTACCTGAAGGGGGACTGCAAGAAATCTGGTGAGGGACTTTTTAGGATGTCAGGTAGTGATAGGACTGGGGGAATGGAGCAAAACTTAAATGGGTAGATTGAGATTGGATGTTAGGAAGAAGTTCTTCACCACGAGGGTGTTGAGACACTGGAACAGGTGGCCCAGGGAGATGGTGGAAACCCCATCCCCTGGAGGTCTTCAAGGCCAGGCTGGATGGGGCTCTGAGCAACCTAATAGAGCATGAGGTGTCCCTGACTATGGTGGGGGGGTTGTTGGAGCTAGATGATCCTTGAGGTCTCTTCCAGCCCTGACAATTCTATGATGCTATGATTATTCTCCTGTGGCTTAATATTTTTTAAATTCTTCTCAGGTCTCTAAGCCATGGTGCTCACTAATGAGCGTGTGGGGAGGAAGTGCTATGGAATGGAATATGAGAAATGATTTTTAGTGTTTAGGTGACTGTGGAAGGAAGTTCGGTTTAGAGATATTTCTCAATATTTTTGTGTTTTGGAACCCTCTCTATCAATCTTGCATTTCCTGAGTAAGTTGGATGCCTGCGGGGAATGAAGGTGAAGCTAGGAAGAGAAAGGTATTAGGCAGTTCAGCAGCTGCTTGCTGCACACACCCTGCCTCTCCCAGTGTTGACTTGTTATAATCTGGCATCACGTGGTCTCCTGGCAAAGGTGGTGGCTGCAGGACGTTTCTTTTAACTAGGAAGGTTTTGCAAGTGGGTCTGTGGATCCTGAAGTACAAACTATTCAACCGAGGGGAAAACTTCCTTGTTTTGAGTTGATACTTTATGTTGACAGCATGTAAGTACCTTGCTTCAGGAGCCATTCGTCCTGAAGAAGCTATTGCTCTTTTACTGTCTCCTTTGTGGCTAAAATCAGATGCATTTAGTTTAGTTGTGATAGTACACAGTGCTGCTTAAGAACACAATCCGTTTTTCCAGGATTAACATCGTACATAACTCTATAGAGGGAGTTTGAATCTCTGATGCTGTTCAGAAGTGATTCATATTCGTGACAGAATTCTGGACTTTGGTTATTTGGTGTTTTTTTCCCTCCCTTTCTTGGGCTCCCATGGAAACACTGTCTTCTCCAGATATTTTACTTACATATTTTGTGGATTTCCCATCTTGTGTTGCTAAATTCTTTCTCGAATTCAAGTCCAGTAATTTTAAAGTATACATACTTCTAATGTCCGGTTTCTTAACATTTAAAATATATAGTTCTTGTGTGTCCTATAATATTATGTGTCACACTTACATTCTAAAGTTTTGTTCTTTGTCATGGGTTAATATCTAGCTGTATCAGTCTTCTTATTACCATGAAAATTATTAGTAGAAAAATTCATCTTTATTAGGAAAAAAAAAAAAACTTCCTGTGAACTAGAGATGAATAGCATGAGATTTTAAAGTCTCATGTTCTCATTTCTTTGCGTTGTCTAGTCATGATTTTTGTGGAATTTTTGTTTCAGTGGATAATGACCCAGGTAAAATTTTGTAATCACTTCTAATTACAAGGTAAAATTTTATCATCAGTTCTGATTACAAGGTAAAATTTTGTCGTTATTTCCAACTACGAGGTAAAACTTTGTCGTCATTTCTAATTACAAAGCATAACGCGTAATAAAAACTTCGCAGGTTACCTTGCGTTGGTAAAGATGTAACTGTTTCTTCTCTGAGACTTATAACATTTTTTCTGAGTAATTGCTGAAGTTCAGAGGAAAGTAATTGCAAGGCTTCCCTTCCTTACAGAATACAGTCGTTTTGAAGCTAAAATACATGATTTACGGGAACAGATGATGAACAGTAGCATTAGTTCGGGATCAGGATCTTTGCGAACCAGCCAGAAGAGATCCCTCTATGTCAGGTAATCGTTTTTCTGTTCACCGTGTTGCTACTGTGTTTGTTTGCTTTCCTGTAGGCTTAGTATTTCTGTATTTGCATTTTTAGGTGCAGATTTACTCATTACTGCACTGGAAAATTTGATATTTGAATGCAAAAATGTATTAAAATTAAATCTTCATTTCGCTTGATTCATCTACTGCAGTTGAAAAGTAGTGACAGGTCCAAGAACCCTGTATGAACTTTCAAGAGTGGTGTGATTTACTTACTTTTTGTGCTGCCTCTCAGATTAAAAAAAAAAAAGGCATGTATTTTTTAAGTGAGTGTATAATAAGATGGCTTAATATCTTGCTTAATGCGGTTTGTGTTTTTGTAACAATAGTCTTCACATTTTCCTTCTTCAGTTCTTGAGTTCGAATTTATGCTCTGCCTTTAAGCTTTAACAGATTTCCGTCTTGCTTCCATCAACTTACTTGAGTTATGCTCTCTGCTTGCGTTAAGAAATCTTATTTCTATGTTCAGTAGCATCTTCTACAGAGCATTTTCCATGGTAACTAGAAGCAAATGCATCAAAGCAAATGACCTGAATATTTTGCATTAATTTATTCATGTAGAACTAAACAGAAAGGAAGTAAAAATGTAGAAGATCGTGAAGCCGTTAAGAAAATAGATGATTTCACCATGCAGTTGTGGCAAGGGGCAGCTCATTAATGTGCCAACTAACTCCTACATAAGTTGGGCAGCTCATACATCAGTTATATACTATTCAAGCTTAATGTTTCAAAGAGGGAATGTGGGTGAAAGGATTACATGTTTAAAAATAAGTGGATTTTTGGAACTCTTCAAACCAGTTCATCTCTGGATTGAATAAAAGGTAGCAGTAGCCTCTTGACAGAGGCCAAAGTATTTTAATAGGTGTAGGCAAGACTTCAGTAGTGCTGATGGTTGGGTTAAACTTGGTTTAAAATGTTGTATGAACTCACTGGCTTACCTGCAAAAATTGATTGACTTCTCCCATGTGAAGCAGAGGTTGTTTTTTTCATGATACTGTATTTATTGAGCTGTGAGAAAGGAAGCAAGTCTTACACAAGGCAGGTAATTGCATTTGCTCAGAAAAGACTCAGTCTTTTACAACCTCCTTCTGAAGACTTTGGAGAAAAAACTAGGGAATCACTCATCCAGGGCTTCTGTTTTCATTGACTGTAGCATGTAACCTCCATGCTTCAACCTATTAGTTTAGTAGTAGCATTTCTGGTTTCTAGTTTTACAGAGCTGATATTCTATTTTTCTGTATGTTTTTCTCTGCCTTTATTATTTTGAGGGGATCAAAATTTAAATCTCTATGGATACATGCCTTAAGTAGTGAGGATAAGTGCTTGATACCTCAGTTATCCATGTCTTAGAATTTCCCCAGGTGGCTGAAGACATGAATATTGTGGTGATATCTTCCCCCATTTCATAATCTCATTATTTATAACTTTAGCCCTCGCCATGTAACAAAGCTTAAACAATTCCAAATGCTTTTATGTTCCTTGGTTAACTATAACCTGACTAGGTTTTGAAGCACTTCTGTTCACACATTGACCTGGTATTTTAAAGCCACTGACAAGCATATTGTGTAGCTTTTATGCCATGGATAGAGATTATTAACTGTAAATAACTGAGGTTGAGAATTTGACCTTGCCAGCTGCTGCTGCAAAAATAAAAATAAAAATAAAAATAAATAACCTTCTCCAGGTTGTTGTCAGAAGCCTTGTGGAGACTGAGGATTCCCTTTCCAAGAAAGGTTTTAGAGGCTGGGTAATCGGGTTTGTTATAAGTCCGACCAAAAAGCTGAGATGCAATAATTGCTTGGGCAAAACACTTTTCCACCCACACCTCTTAACAGAGGATACTGCTAGGGTTTCTGAGATCTACTTTTGTCATTGCACTGAAAGATGTCTAAAACTGATAGGCAACTCACTATACCGAGGATGGCTTCACATCTGTTCTGTTTACTTTGTGATGTAATTTGGACCTCACTAAAGCAAGTTTTGAGAGTCTTTTCACTTACTACCAGATACTGCCAGAGCGTGTCAGTTATCCAGCTTATTATAAGTTATTCTGCTATGATCTTTCTGGATCAGTTTTAAACTGTACATATTCAAAGCCAATTTTAGTGACTGCAGCTTATCTTCTTTTTTTCTCTATTGCTTAGTTTTTGAGATACCTTAAAAGATTTCAATTACATCACATAAAACAAAATTGAAAAATAAATCTAACAGATAGGTAGAAAACCTATCCAATAGAAGTACTCTAAAAATGTCAAGATGGAGGTGTCAGTCTCTTTTCCCTGATGCGCAGTGTTAGGACAAGGAACAACAGTTGCAAATTAGAGCACAAGAGGTTCCACCTCAACACAAGGAAATGCTTCTTTACAGTGGTGGTGATAGAGCACTGAACAGGCTCCCCAGAGAGATTGTGGAGTCTTCTTCTGTGGAGACTTCCAAAACCCACCTGGATGTGTTTCCTGTGCAGCCTGCCCTTAGATGATTGTGCTCTGGCTAGGGGGCTTGGACTTAGTGGTCTCTGGAGGTCACTTCTAATCCCTAAGATTCTGTGAAATATCAAATAAAATCAGATATATCATTGTTTCTCTGTAAGTAAAACTTGGTATTTTTATGAGTAGTCTGCCTGTAAAGAGCATTTTGGGGTTATTATGCAACGTTAAGGAGAAGTCAGTTGTGTTTCCTTGAAAATACAATTTGAAGTGAAATGAGAGCTCCTTCTTCTAAAGTCTGTGTATCAGTAGGTGCTGAATAGAAACATAACAAACAATTCTTGGAGGGCAGTACAGATACAGCAGTTCAACTGCAACTAACTCTTCGTGCTTCTAGCTTTCTTTCTGCTTTTGACTAATTAAACTGTACTGAATTAATGACTTTCTCTTATTTTCACTTTATATTTATTTTGAATTTTGTTCTGTAAGGAGATTGCCTCCTAAAATGTTCCCGTTTTTGCATCTACCCTATATCTGTACACTCTCCTCCTTCACCCACAGATTCAAAAACAAATGTTGAAAAGGTGAGATGCTTTAGTATGTCACATGCTGTCAAGTTTCTACAATAAGAAGTTGACAGAGTAAATTTATTCTGTATTTTATCTCATCTTGTATGCCAAATCTCCGTCTGTTCGATGCTCGTAGAATTCAGAGTTGAGAATTACTTTTACCTGTCTGCGCTTTTCCTGACCAGCATGATACATATCAAATTCAAACAATGATGCTGATTTCTGCTTGAAGCAGAATGGAAAATGGTTGCATCTCCAAGTGGAAGAAACTTAACATTGTTTTCAAATCATTAGGAAATTTGAACTAAATCCTTTGAAAAATGAGATCTGACATTAGCACCAGGTCTGAGAAGTGTTAATTGCCTGCAGGAGTTTAATTGAGCCATTCCTGTGTTAAAAGGAACTACAACTACCTAACAGGTTGCCCAGAGAGGTTGTGGATGCTCCCTTCCTGGAGATGTTCAAGGCCAGATTGGACAAGGCCTTGAGTGACCTGTACTAGTGGGAGGTGTCCCTGCCTATGGCAGGGGGTTGGAGCTAGATGATCTTTGAGGTCCCTTCCAACCTTACTATTCTGTGATTCCGTGATTGTGTTAGTTAAAACATACAGTTTCAAATAGGATTCCCAGAAGTTCAGAGGGAAAAAGAACCCTTCTTTCATTCTGAAGCAGTAAGATTAATTCCTGTTTCATTAAATGAGAAATGGAGATGGTTTTGCTGCAGGAATCCCTGATTGCTTTGTTCAACAAGAACACCCTTAAAGAAGAAATGCTTCAGTAAAGCTTGATCAACAGGCTATGATAGCGAAAGCAATGTTTGTGGCCAAGTAAGAAGGCATTCTGGCTTATTTGGCACTCTTATCACAGCCATTAAATTGTAGATTATGAAACATAAACACTCACAAAATGTGGAATTTAAATTCAGATTCTGCAGGCTTGTAAATGGAGGAACTGCATTACCTTTTTTTTATTTCGGTTTGGTTGCTGAGTGATACAACACAAAATAATATGAAGGACTTGGTGCTCTCTCTCTCTGAAATAATTTTGAGGACTTCTCATTTAAATTTGATGTAGAACTTACAGAAAGTATCACTGAACTCTCTTCAAAGCAGAGTAGTGGATTGGGAATACCAAGTTTATTTTCAGTTTATGCTTGTAACTTACGTGAAATAAATATATACATGACATTATGAATCTGTGCTATGTCTCCTTCCAGGGAGTTGATAAAAGCTGTTTTTTTTCTGTACCAGTCCACGGATAAATATGTCATCTTGGCTGTGAAATGAGTTCCCACTTGATGACTTGCCAGGCATACAGAAAAAAACATGTTAATCAGTTGGACTCAAAAGAGATTCATGTTAATTCTTTTTGCTTTTTGCCTTATTTCTTTGATCATTACCAGTTCTTTGGGTTCATAGAATTGTAGCTATATAATTTTGTCAGTACCATGTGAAACTTCATTTATCTTCTAAACCTATCTTACCAGATTTGACTTTTTTTTCTCCAGTGAAATTATTTTTCTTGACATTTCCTCACCAGAGGAAAACAATATTTAATGAAGCTGCCTTTCATTGTGCAAAAACTATTCTGTGTAATTGTTTATCTGTTCTGAAGTGTGTTAATGGTTATGTTTTTCTCCATTTGTGCTTCCATTTCTCTCTTGTGTATTTTATTTTTATTTATGCATCCACTGTATTTTTTTCATGATGGTAGGCTTAACTCATACAAGTTTATACTCAGCCAAATCTTAGATGTTAAAAGTAGTGCTGGTAGAAATCGTTGCTTGAATACTAACAAGAATTCTCAGGAAGTAATGCAGTTAATGAATTCAGTGAAAATGTAGACAACTCAAAACTGCATCAAAAATACATAATGGATTATTTGACATCTATTTTGAGATAGAAATTTATATTTGTCCAGATTGCTCTTGATCAAATATATGCAGAATTAATCTGGAAGAATAATTACTGGATATGTATAGGTTTTTTTTTATCTGCGGTATTTCAGCAGCTTCAAAGGAAAAAAAAAGGTTACTCATTTTTTGTTAAATTAATCAGAGTACCTCAAGTATGCGATGGACTTAAACTGAATAATCTTACAGTGGAAATGGCACTACTTAAGGCAGATGAATGTTTCCTTCTCTGGTATATTGAAAACCCACCTGGATGTGTTCCTGTGTGATCTGGTATAGGTGATCCTGCTCTGGCAGAGGGCTTGAGTTGGTTGATCTTTTGAGACCTCTTCCAACCTCTCATGTTGTGTGATTCTGTCACTTTTCAAACTCCATAGACTTAAAAAAAATAACGTATTGAAAGAAATACATGTTCAAATACAGGGCTTTGTGTGTCATGAGTGTAAATATTGCTGAGCCATTTTAAAGCTTCTGCCTTGTTCTTGAAAACATTTATTAAAAGCATTAGTGATTTATGGAAACTGTTTGATAACTTCTTATGGCCCAAGAGTAGTGTGATGCCTCAACTTTGATTTTGAAGTAGATCTCATGCTAAAGATAATTGATGTGACAGAAGATTTTGAGTTTGTTTCCCTGTAAGCAATTTGGCATCGATTATGAATAAACACAGTTCAAAGTGGAAGAAATGTTTTTGGTGCTTAAGAAAGGCAAAGTTCACAAAGCTAAAACAAGTTTGGGTGCTAACAGTTATCAATTAAGAGGTATATGCATGAGACAGAAAAAATCTGAGACATTGAAAACCTAGCAAAGCAAATAAGACTGAAGATGAAGTGAATTTGGGCAGGGCAAAGGACCCCTCTTTAAACCATTGCGTTATAATCTATTAATACTACTGTGTGTTGGACTTGGTATGAAGTCTCTAAATTGAAATAGGTATCATTTAGGAAGTGCATCACTGACAAACATAGGAGCTTACAGATCAGATGAAGTTGAAGGGGTTTTGGCAGTGCTTCAAGTACTTGCTTAACTTCTTTTATGTTTGGCCGATAAGGAAGTTACGCTGTGCAGAGTCCTCGTTGACTTGTAAGAGGTATCTTCAGTGGACCTTTTATAAAGTACTGCAGTTTTGCTCTGGACTAAGTTTGTTCCCATTAGTTAAAACTTAGAAGTGTGCATGGATACTACACTATGTATTCTGTGTGTGTATGAGAGTGCATTCAGTGTCCTATCAGAATGATGCAAGCATTTACAAAAAAGCACAGGCAGCTTCCTTCATGTTTTGTGCTATCGGTACTCTTCTAGTGTTTTTTCCTGTATGTTTAATTATTTTTTCCTTTCCAATGCAGAGCTCTTTTTGACTATGACAAGACTAAAGATAGTGGCCTTCCGAGTCAAGGGTTGAACTTCAAATTTGGTGATATTCTCCATGTCATTAATGCTTCTGATGATGAATGGTGGCAAGCACGGCAGGTAACTCCAGATGGAGAAAGTGATGAAATTGGAGTTATCCCAAGCAAGCGCAGGTATGTCATATCTTACTGATTTTAAGATGCCTGGTATTAAACATCTAATATGATTAATACACTCATTGCATATGCTTTAGTGTTTGTGGTTAATTCTGCACCACATCACCTTGTTCGGTTTAGGTTTGGTGGTTTTTGTTTGGTTGGCTGTGGGGTTTTGTTTTTTTTTAGTTCAAGTAAGTTATGTCTAGTAAGGTTCTGGTCTAAGTAAATGAGAAGTGTGTTTAAAATGCAATTTAGCATTGGGACTTGTGTGCTGAAATTGATAAAGCTGATCAATGTCTGCTTTTTTGTTTGCAGTGTAAGCAAGTTAAGGATTTAATAAGACTACCATTTGGTTTAATAACATCATACCAATTACTCTTGAAAAGCTGTAAAGTGAATTTTATTCAGATTGTGACACCACCATGAATTCTCCCTACTCAAAACCTGGAATATGGCAAATCTATCTTTGATGGCCAGATTAAACAGAGATGAACTGTTTGCTGTCATACTAGAGATCCAAAGAAGAGACTGGGTGCTCTGCATCTTCATATCTCTTGTGGACTCATAATTGAGGATGTTCACTTCCTAAGTCACCCTCTGGATTTAGTTAACTCGTGTAAGCACAAAATACTCCAATACTCACAGCTCATCACTTCAGAAATTGAGCCTTACTTTTCCCATACAGTTTGCCATTAGCAGGCTTCTGTTTTCTGAAGGTGTTGTCAGCTGTAAATATCTGTGCTATGAAAGGTACAGGCAGATGCTTAGGCAGAACCAAGTGGTAACTTGAAGGTCTTGATTTCTGCTGATTTACTGTTTTTACCTATGTTTTTGTGTTAGAGTTGAGAAAAAGGAAAGAGCCCGCTTAAAGACGGTGAAATTCAATTCCAAAACAAGAGGAGATAAAGGGGTGAGTTAATAAAGTGCTAATTACACCTGGCATTGTCAATGGTAACATTTTTCAGTGGTTTTTGTGTGCAGACTCAGGTTTGAATGAACAAATTAAATTGTCAAATTGAAAGAAAATAGTTTTAAGCACCAAAGCAAACTTTTAATTTCCAAGACACTTGGAATTGTTTAAGGAATAACCTTAGAGCTATGTATTGTCATTAATATTATGATGTGATAAGAGATACAACTGCTAGTTGAGTATTGAACAGTTCAATTTTTAATAGCTCTGCTTATCAAGCAGTTTAGTACTTTAGTGTGGATTTTGTACATGGACTCCCCTTTGGGAAGGGACCTACTACTAATTAAAAAGAAACCAAAACAAAACACAAAACAAAACAAAAATATTCCTTAGTTCTTTAATACTGTTCTATGCATCTGGAAAACAAGGGACTAAAGTTCAAGAGGGTCCCTATGATGAATTGAGGCTCTGTGATGTGCACAGGCACATGGCAGAAAGTAACTTCTTTATAACAGTTGTGCATGTATGGCCTTCAGAGAACTTCATGTAAGGGCATAAACCAACAAAAACTCAAGGCGTTGTCTCCATCTCACAGCTGTTTTTTCTCACTGGTCTTCTCTTTTGATACAAACTTGAACACTCAAATCATATAAAATGGCCAATGTAGATGAACAACAACCCAAGGTGGGGAAAAAAGAAATTCCTCATTTTAATTTGAGGCAGTCCCTTGGTGCAGCTCACTGGATGGTACTCATAGAATCATAGAATGGTAAGGTTGGAAGGGACCTCAAAGATCATCCAGTTCCAACCCCCTGCCATAGGCAGGGACACCTCCCACTAGTACAGGTTACTCAAGACCTCCTCCAACCTGGCCTTGAACACCTCCAGGGAGGGAGCAGCCACAACCTCCCTGGGCAACCTGTGCCAGTGTCTCACCACCCTCACTGGAAAGAACTTCCTCCTAACATCCAGTCTAAATCTCCCCTCTGCCAGTTTAAACCCATTGCCCCTTGTCCTGTCAGTGCAAGACCTTGTCAATAGTCCCTCCTCAGCCTTCCTGTAGGCCCCCTTCAGATATTGGAAGGCTACTCTAAGGTCTCCTCAAAGCCTTCTCTTCTCCAGGCTTCAATCCACTCCAGCACATGATGGGAATGAGTGGTGAGAAGGCAGTACAACTACTTCTGTACTAATAAGAATGTTTATAGCTGAAATTACAGCAATTTTGTAATGCCAATTTTATTTTTTTTATTTTGAGGGTGAGGCTGTTTTTGCACTGTTTTGATCATTTGGAAATTTGGGAAGCAATTTTACAGCCTTACAGATTGCAAGCAGAGTATTTAACTAGTAATTTGGAAGCTTAGGTGTGTGCATTTTAGATGTAAGAGCCTTCAAAAGTAATAATACATTTGAAATGTTTAGAAATCTGAAAAATGCCTGGAGCTCCTGAGGAAGCTATTTCTTAAGTAGTGATTATGTTTTTAATAGCATTAATGAATGGTTTTACATTACCCAGCCTTGATTGGAAATGACAAAGGTTCCTTTGAGTCATTGATTTCTTCAAGTCATTCACTTGAGCTACAGTGTTTTCATAATTTCAGAAATCACATATATAAAATATTAAAGGACTTCATGTTTCTGTATAGACAGTCAAGTTCCTATGTATACACAGCAGAGGTTTCAGTTTATTCCCAGAGAGGTTGTGGCTGCTCCCTCCCTGGAGGTGTTCAAGGCCAGGTTGGATGAGGACTTGAGTGAGCTGTACTAGTGGGAGGTGTCCCTGCCTATGGCAGGGGGTTGGAACTAGATGATCCTTGAGGTCCCTTCCAACCTTACCATTCTATGATTCTATTCATGAAAGATCACAGAAGGAAGATACAGAAAAAGAACCTTCCCTTCTGTCCCCCAAAAAAATATTTGTGGAAAAGGAAATCATTATTTCTATTTATTTTCTGATGAACTATTATGTTACTGCCTTGAGATATGTTAGGGGTTTTCTGTTTCGGTGCATTCAAATTTTGGTGTTGCAGTAATAAGTTATCAGCTGGTTATCTTGAACATGATCATTTTTCTAATTTGAGTTCACTTTATAGAAGCTACACCAAGAGAACAGCTTAAATACTGTAGTTACTATTTTTAATTTTTCAAATGTTACCATGTGCTTCGAAAGAGAATTGCATGGTTTTCTAATTTGCCTACCAAAAAACTGCGGAGAGCGGATTAATGGTGTGGAAAGGCAGTGCACAGTCCCTGTGTGCTGGCACAGCAGCAAAGATTTTGCATGGAATGCTGAGTGGAAAAGCAACTACGCTTGCCATTGATACAGAACTGCAGCTCTTGTTCTTCAGTAACATTACATTTTGCAAACATGCTTACACTGCTCACAACCTTTTCCTTCAGCTGTCAGTGTTTTAACATTATGGATTCTCCTTATTCTTCCTGTACTTGTCATTGATGACATTTTCACCCAGTATGTTTCCTGCACCATATGTGTCCTTGTGGACTGTGTGCCCTGCTGTGTCTGTATATGGTAACTCTCCATGGATATGAAATATTGACTTAGTACCTCAAAATGTCTGCATCAAAACCTTAAAGAACAACCCGAGTGATGGCAAACATTAAAATCCACCTTCCTTTCATTTTATGGAAAGCTTTAAAAAATCAGGACAACAAATGGTTAATTCCCTCCCCTTTCCCCTTGTTTTTTTTACTGTCATATACACATTTATCTCACTTTCTGTGCTGCTTCTATTTTAATATATTTTTGCTTATATGATTTTTTTAGTGGGCTTAACCAAAAAATTAATGCAATTACTATGCATTTGCAACTAATAAGCCATTCTCTCTACCTTTTTATAATCATGCTATCTCTTAAGAGTAATCTTTTTGCTAATCTGTTACACAAAATCAGTATAATATTATTTTGTTTTCTCTTTTTTTTTTGGCTATGGAACTGACTCTGACCATTGTACATGCAGTACATTAAATTTACTGTTAGAAAGAACCTTCTTCTTCTTAGTAGAAGGAGGTTAAAATTATTGTTAGGAAATATTTTCAAAACTGAAGTGAGGAAGCCTGTTATGTTTTATGAAGTACGGTAAATCAGCTGCTCTTTTTAACTTAACTATACAAATTGCACAGTCTCACCACCTCAGTTAAGGTGCACTGTTTTAGCTTTGTTGCCTTTATTTCCCCTCTTCTTTTGCCCA
The DNA here is from genome assembly GCA_013396675.1 of Eubucco bourcierii. NCBI lineage: Eukaryota > Metazoa > Chordata > Aves > Piciformes > Ramphastidae > Eubucco > Eubucco bourcierii. The sequence goes on along the minus strand of VWZE01012354.1, from coordinate 233,894 downwards.
TACTCTGAATGGAGATTTCTACTTTTTTTAAATCATGTTATAATATTTTTCAGTATACTTAACAAAAATTTCCTTTGGGCATATTTCTTTGTTGCCCTTATTCTGCAGATCACATTAACCTTTCTGATTATGGGAAATCGATCACAAGGACTTACTGACCTCGGATTAGGAAGGTCAGGGAGGCCATAACCTAAGACTGTGTCAGGCTAAGTATGGTTCCTGTGAACATATGTTTGGCTTGAAACCAGTTCTTTTGTCCATATGTCAGGATGATAATTTAATAATTCTTACAGTACAATGACAGTTTTAGTGAAACACAGATGCCAACCAATTAAAGGTTTTATGGATTCCCTATTTAACACAGTATTGCTGTTTCCAGAGCTCAATGTCACTGATTGTGCTCCTGTGGTGCCATGTGCCTTGTTAACACCTGCTAGCTTTGAGTAAATATTTTAAAACAATAGTAATGAAAATATCACTGGGTGTTTCAGTTAACTGATATTGCTAAGGAAGTCTTTATTAAAACAGATGGCTAAGAAGGGTTGTCAATGACATAGGAAGGTGCAGCTTTTATGCTGCACTGCAGGCATTCTCTTTAAGACAATAAAATGCTGGTTTGTAATTGTGCCTGAGAAGGTGGTTCACCATTTGATACTACTTTATGCTATGTGACCCCTAGTTGTTACTCTTTTTCATTCCATACTTAGTGCTGTTATTAAAGATACTGTATTATGTATGTATATAGTAGTGGAATCACAGAGTGGTCCAGACTGGAATCACAGAACTTTAGAGGTTGGAAGGGACCTCCAGAGATCATTGAGTCCAACCTCCCTACCAAGGTAGTATCACCTAGAACCTCCAAAGGTTATAGTAGAGGAAGATGAGCTCATACTGGTTGAAGGCAGACTATCACTTCTAATATGACCTTAGATGTGTATATTGGGGAGAGGGGGGGATTTTTATTTTTTTTTTAAAAAAAAAAAAAGGTTTTATGGCAGTTTTGTTACATCCTGCTGCATGTGGGCTCTGCCTGACTTCGAAATAAACAGTTCCCAGCAGCACAGTGTCTCAAAAACTGAGCTAAGGATTTTAATTTTGCTGTCCTTTCCTGGAACAGTGACTCCAAACCAAATGACCAAAATGTGGCAGATTTCATGCCTTGGCATAACTGGTCAGATGATTCACTTATGCCTGAAAACTGGAAGAAATCTCAGCTGACTTCAGGTTAGCTGTGTTAGTTTTAGTTCTAGGCATTTTTCGATAAAACTGTCTCTGATATACCTGTAGTTGGGAGTTTCTTTATTGACTTGCAAAAGTAAATGAAGGTGCTGTAGCAATGTCATGTCTTTAACAGAAGATACCACATATATTGCTAAATTTTTGTCTTAGTAGCTGTATATGAAGGAAAATCCACTTAGACAAGGAGCGCAGTAATAGTTTATATTCAGATATGTGTTTGTGTATGTGTCTAACTAGAAACCTTCTGCATCAACTGAAATGCAGAAATTCTTTAGCAACACAAGCAGGCAATGTCAAAAGTTGCTCAACATGCTTCTTGGTAGGACAGGGATTTTCACATAGTCATTCTCTCTATCTGTACCCTTGTAAATATAATTGTCACAGAAAACACAATGAAATTACTTTATATATCTTTAGAAAGCTCATCTCGGTATTGGGATACAGAATTAGAAATCTGAGTGAAGTCACTTCTTGATAGGAGTTGCAGTTGTGAAAAAGTGAAACAAATGCAGTGTTGGGTTGTTTTGATTTGTTTCTTACTGTTTGGGTACCTTAGCTAGAGACTTTTTTGTTTGTTTGGGTTTCCCCCCACACTATTTCATTGTTACATAGTTTTATTGTAAGAGCATTTGTAAAATGCCAGCTTTTAACTTTCATTTGTCTTTACTGTGTAGGTTATTTAGCAGTTGTCACTGAAGTGCAATTTTGCCTTTGTAAATGGGTAGCTCTGGCAAATAACTTCAGGTGTAGTATTGTGATGTCAGCTGTTTGCAGAAGCAGGTGTAAAAAACCCCAAAGTTTATAAAGTATTTTAACCTTTAAATCGGATAATAACAATGATTTAGTCGAGTTCATGATTAAATTTGGTTCATTATGGTTTGACCATCTTTCAGCAACCTGGTTTTTCACATCTTTTTGCACTCCCATCAAGCCTAAATTTGTCAAGTACAGGTCAAGTTATGCAGGCTGAAGCAGTCTGCTAGTGCTCTCAGTAGTAAGCATGTGAAATGCAGAGGATGTGAGCAAAGCCACAACAACTCTGTTTTGAATGAGCAGAGAAGATAGTGTTAAACTGAAATGTGCGCTGCATAATGTGGTTATAGGAGTCAGCTTCCACAAAGCTGCTGGTCTGGGCCTTTGTTCACACAGACATTAGACATCCTTTGTTTTGCCCCTCCTTCTCTTCTTCAGCAGTCATTCAATGACAAGCGTAAAAAGAACCTCTTTTCCCGAAAATTTCCCTTCTACAAGAACAAGGACCAGAGTGAGCAGGAAACCAGTGATATTGACCGTAAGTATGTGGCACTTGATGGAGAGCGAAACCACATGTAGAAGGGCCTTCTAGATTGCAGTAGGGTGTTACCATGGAGACAGTTTCATGAGCTGCAACAGGCTAAGGATCGTGATTCAGATGCCAGTGACAAAATCAATCAAAATCACTCATTTGCTGTTCAAGTAGAATTTAACCCAAGAGGATCCCAGTTGGAATAAACTGGGTTACGCAGTTTTGAATTGGAGCTAACAGCCTTCCAAGGCTGTCGGTGATGGATCCTCGTTTCTAACTTGGAGAAGAGGGCACAGCAGCAAATAAAGTGCAGTGGTGCTAACCAGCTTCTTGAGTTGGTCCATTTAGACTGCTTTTCTTCAAAGTGATTCTGATTTGGTTTTCCTAATGAAGAGAAGCCACTTCTATTTCCACCATTGGCACTAGCACTCAGAGAGAAGTGTGTTCTGAAAAGCTGTTCCATAGGCTTGCAAATTCAGACCAAGTCTGCTACAAGCTGTGTTCTCTGATTTGCAACACTCATGATGCTTGGTGTGCCAGGCAGGTCAAATCCTGAAGCCTTATCTTCCCCTGTGATGTTCTGGGAACTGTCTCCTGTCGTAGCGCCAATATTATATATAACTGACAATTATTTTCTTTGTGATTGTCTTTTTATTGCTTGCCCTCTGGGGACTACTCTGCAGGAGGTCCCTGACGACATGGGATCAAAAGGCCTGAGTAAGTGATCAAAATACTCCCAAGTTACTTTAACCTCCATCTGAAAAATTACTACTTTTTAAATTTTTTTTAACAGATCTCTTTGAGATTGGTGCTCTAGTGGCATAAGGAGGTTGTCCCAAAACATATTCCTTGAGCTTTTTTAGTGTATGAGGTTCTGAGGGTTTGTGGTTTTTTTTTGCTTTCAGGAACACGTTACTTTAGTTCCACTTGATTACTACATTAGATTTTTGTTGTTTAGTAGTTTTTCAGTGTTTGGTTGTCCTTAATAGTACTGTGTTGTTAAATTTGGTGATTTTTCTTTTTTTATGTCACTTTTATCTTTGTCTCTGTGTTTTTATTTATTGAAAAATAACCCATGGCTTTTTGCAGTAGTGGTACAACCATTGTCTTAATACTTTTTAACTAGTTACAGTTTTCAGTCCTCTCTCCAGGTGACCTGAAGGTTACAGCTCCATAAACAAAGAACTTTGCTTAACAAACATCCTGAGAATTTTTCGGTCTGTCTGACTTCAACTCTTATGATGCTTTTAGACCAAGTAGAGGGGTAGCTAATAGAGGAGACATAAAACATTTGTTGTCTTTCTTGGAGAAATGTTAACTAGCGAGATTCAAAAGTTACTGAATACTCTTTCACAGTATCACAGTATCACCAAGGTTGGAAGAGACCTCAAAGATCATCAAGTCCAACCTGATACCACAGACATCAAGAACAGATCTGATTTTGTAGAGACACCACCACTGTACTGAAAAAGGAGGCCTTGCTTTTTAAACACAGGTGACACACATACATTGTGTGTTTATGGAATTGCAGAATCGGTCCCTGAAGATATATGGCTAAAGGTCATTCAAAAAAAAAAAAAAAAAAAGCCTTTCTTCCTAGGGCATAACTTGGCCTCAGTTAAGAAGTAATTCTAGTAGCTATAACATTCATTCTTTTTTCTGACATGAACAGTTTCAAGCCAATTCTGGGTCTAGAGCAGAAGACTTTAGCAACTTTTATGGCCTCATGATTTAGAGCAGATCATGAGCAGCCTTTCTGGCCTTGTAATCATGCCTATTTTAATCTGCTCCAGAAATGTCACCAGGTGACTCTTTTAGAGTAACAGATGACTTCTGACCTGATTATCAGCACAATCAGGTGTTTTTGAACTGCCTCAACCACCCTTAACACAAACTGTGTTACTTGGGCTCTGCAAGACTGCTATTCTTGCTGGCATTTTAGGCTTGGCATTTCTACCAATTTTGCCTAAGTGGACCAAATGTCACTTCTATTCTCAGTTGACAGTGTCTCCCTTGCCTGTTCTATCACGAGACTTTTAAACATCACTGTGTGCCTCTTCCATGCCAATATGGATATCCTTTTTCCAAGTCAAGAAAATAAAATGGAATTAGACCCAAACTATTGATATTCACAACCATGAAGAAGTATTTGTCTGTTTTTCTTTCACAGGAATGAAATGAGGGAGTTCAGTCTAGCCAGAGATTTGTGGTTTCAAGATAGTGGTTTATTTTATTTAAAAATATTTTTGATTTTTATATATATATATATATATATATATGTTTACTAACTCTTTTGAATGTTTATTAATCACCATAAGCATACTTGCTTCACAACTATATTCTTACCTACAGGAATTGCAGTGAATTTAATGTTTTATAAAGGCTGCTCATGACAACAATATGTATTATCACATGCATGTAGGTACATAATATCACATGGCTTGAGTCGAATTTGTATAGGTCAAACATAAACTCTTTGTGCAGACTTAACCTGTGAATGTTTGGTTTTCATTATATGAAGACACTCTTTGGGTGGCATGAAAACAATAAAGTTCAGCAATATCAAAGTTCATGAAATTTGTGGAATTTTGAGGTAGCAGTAGTTTGGTACCTGAAATTCTTCAATTGCATCAATTTTTATCGTAAGCAAAAAAAGTAAATATAAACATCTTGTAGCTACTTAATTGTTTTGATTAGTATACAGAAGGCATGGAATTAATACAGGTAGTCCAGAATAAAAGTTGGGAGCTTTTGAAAACTAAAGTATTGGTGGGGAGGGGGTGGCAGGATCTTAATTCTTCGTTGCACTTCAAGGAATCTCTTAAATATACCATAGGAATTACCGAATGTGCTGTGGTACACTGGACTGTATTCCAAGAAACAGTTCTTGTCACAAGCCTCTTAATATAATGAATAAAATGCCTGCACAAAAGTCCAAATGCATATCCCCATAGATCTTGCACAACAAGATCAATCTTGAAGTGAAAATCTGAAATTGCAGGGGTACATGTGAGCTGTGAACTAGTGTACTTTTGCTGATCTTATTTTGATGTGCTGTTTAATGTTTTTCTTTTTATTAACATAATTCCTTTCGTATGAAACTAAGATTGATCCCGAGAGCTATGAGAAGTACCTTAAACTTTTATATGCAGTATGTATTGATTTCAGCATTTTGATATGAGTATTGTCTTTCATCTGGATTATTTTGTGTCAATTTACTTTCTTTTGGACTCATGCCATTGGTGTCTGTTCCTTATTTTTTTTTTCCATTGTGTTGCAATTTCAGAGCATGTAACCTCTAATGCCAGCGATAGTGAAAGTAGTTACCGTAAGTGTTTTTAAGTTCTTTGTTCGTTAGAATCTTTGTTTAGTAGCTCTTCCTTTGCTTTTGTCTGTCTATCTTTTCTGGGAATTTACATGTTAAATAGAACATCCCAGTCACCTTCAGGTGAAATCCATATTCATGTGTTTGGTGAGTACTGCAAATTGTGCGGTGTCTGTCTTATATTTTTAAGAATTTGACTAGAGTCATTCATTCAGTCCTCATTTATGGATATTTTTATTGTCATTATGATTTTATTTTTGTTAGTTCAGCTTGAATTGTATCTATTCCTTCTTTTTGAAATTATGCAAGCTAGCTGGACCTATTAAAACTGAAATAGAATGCTGACAAATGTAACCGTATGTAACCAAGCTTAAGATTGGAAGGGTGGCTGAACTGTGTCATCTGTTAAATAGTGCAATAATTATCTACAGGTGTCCACAACTGATATTCAGATTTAATATTTATAATATTACTAATACTAATAATACTTCTAATGGAAGTGAAGATAAGCAAACATATTTACCCTTGCTTTCAGCTTTCATTTATCTATCTTGTTGAGTGTGGGTGCTTAGTATGTTACATGGTAGGCACACATGCACATTCTCTATCTCTCTCTGAAGACTGAGGTAGCTATTTTACTAGCCCAGGCTACAGTACTATTTAGTACTACTGTAGCTTGGGTAATGATAAATGTTCATAACAAATAATACAGTTCATGAAGCTCCTTTACAGTGCTCCAAAGTGTCTTAACACAGGGCCAGAACTTCAATCCCACTGATTAATTCCAGTGAACAACTCCTTAGTAAGTTGCATGGTCCAGACTTGGAACCTAGGATAGAGCAGAGCAGGAACTTGAAGTTAAGGATTTGAAGAGAAATGTGAAAAGAAGGAATAGCAAAAGGCTTGCTCACTAAGCTTCTGGTTGCTTGCTATCTAATGGGCACTTCAGAAACAGATGTAATCGATGTCAGGGAAAAAAGGAAGGTGGTTCATGAACAGATAGATTTGTTTGGAAGCTGTAGATACTCACAGGGGTGACGATCTACAATTTTTTTTCCAGATGACTACACTTACAGGGAGAATTTATACATACATACAAGGTGCTAACACTGCAGAAAGTAATTGAAACCCATTGCGGGGAGGCATTTGTGTTCCCTAAGAGTAACACAAAACTGAGCATGTATGGAAACTGACAAACTGAAAAATTTTAATGGATTTTAATGCCATGTCACTAGAACTAACAACGACTGTTTCTTCATAAATGTGCTGCTTTCCTCTCTCCCTCCCCTTCCCTCCAAGGTTTTTCTCAGAGTTTCCTTTTATTTTAGTTTAAAGCTTATACTACTAGTTAGCTTTTTATTCCATTTTTACTTGAAAAGCCTTGATGTTTTTTTTATTACAAATGTGATGGATTTGCTTATCTGAATGTGTAATTCTGAGCACTTCTTATTAAAATATATTTTTTAATTTCTTCTTACTGCTGTCTAATATGAAAGTTATCTTGATTACAGATGAGTACGGTTGTTCAAAAGGTTCATCCTGTTAATATTCATTTTTCCAAAGTATTCAAAAGCAGTGACAATATATACTTTTTGCCCTCAATCAGGGGATGCTTTTTACTTAGTATCTCTTTAGTAGTTGGCTTAACTAATTTTTTGATCTTTTAGCCATGTGACTTTTCCAAAGAATTATCTAATTATATATGAGCTTGGTCCTTCATAGACAGCTTGATAGCTGGTGACTCCTTATTCCTCTCTAGTCTAAAAAGGGTTCTGAAAGTATATACTGTCCTTCTAAAATCCATTGCATGACTATCTTTTCAATACATTAAAATATGCAGGTTGCATGTTTTTATGTCTGTCTTAAGGTATTCCTCACTTGCAAGAACTTAAAATAGTAAAATACTCATTCATTTACTGCTGTAGTACAGTTTAAATATATAAAAAAAAAAAATTCCAAATAAGAGAAATATTTCCCTCAATGCACCTGTAAATTTTGGATCAGTAGTATTTGCTGTGAAAGAAAGAATGGATGTATAGAAGCAATGTATGAATTTATCAAATCCTTCATCAGCCATCTGTTTCTATGCAGCTGTGGTACAGCATTGCTGTGTTCCTTTCCTAATTGTAAGTGTGGTTTAAGAACTCCAAAGAATGAACTCCAAAATGGCACAAGTGACTTATCGATGGACTGTACTTTATCCCAAGATCACACTGATGATGTATAATATGAGCTTGTGTCCTTAGAATTACAAGTCCTCTACTGTCACAGAGATTTCCTTGCAAGAAATCTTCCTCAGAGATACCCCTTAGACTAGAAATTGTCTTTCAGGGAGATGGCAACTGAGGTATATTTCAGATGCTTTCACTGATATTTAAGAAGCTTGCAGCTGTTGAAGGTCAAAATTCACTTACCTTAGTTTCATTCACTGCTGATGTTCTTTGTGGAACTGAGAATGGTACAGAGCATTATTCGTTTTCAGTTTCATCTGTACAAATTCACTTAAGAGTAGTTACTTGGTGTATACAATCAGAACCTAAAAAAAAATCAGACTGGTTGAAAGCTGTTCATATAAATGCCACTTCATGATAAAGTTAAAGGAAGCTATGTACACCTTGACGGATATGGTTGTCAGCTCTCTATAAATATAGAAAAATGTTCTTGTAAGTGCTGGCATCCAAGTAGGGAGAATATTCATGATGAAGGTGGCATTGCCACTAGCAGTGAATGACAGCATGCATGCATTTCGTTCAGGGAAACGTGTGTAAGAGCGTTTCAGTAATGCTTTAAAACTCTTCTTGTGCTTGGTGGCAGTTGGACGTGCTCAGATAACCCAGGAACCTACTTATGCTGTATGTGTCTTATGCTTTAACATTTATTTGGCTTCTCTTTGTGATTTTTATAGTTCATTGCTCTTGAAAAACGTCCTTCATCAGTATCATTGTAATGCGTATTACTGAGGAATGTCTGTATTACTGTAGCTCATTAAATGACTCCACTTAAATTTGTTAGCTTAGGGAAAAAAAAAAAAAACATTCATGTGTCTTTGCATTTACATTTTAGGTGGCCAAGAGGAATATGTCTTGTCATACGAACCAGTCAATCAACAAGAAGGTTTGTAGAGCTCACTCATTTTACAGCAAATACAATTTTCATGAATTTGTCACCATCGTTCAAGTGAATAAAGCATAAAAGGATTAGTTATTAAACACTATTGTTAAGTTTGGAAGTGCAAATTCCAAAGATTTGCTCCTTAAAATGACATGTACTACTTCAAATTATCATGTGTGGTTTACGGTGAGGAGGGAAAATAGGAACTGCTTGACAGTTTAATCAGTGTGAACCTCGGGAAATGTAGTTTTCTTCTGTTTCGTATTGCTTTAGCAGCCTCACTGCTGACCTTCCCTTTTCCTGCCACAGCAAAAAGTCTGTCAATAGATCATTTGTGGATTTTACTAAGCTGTAATTGAAATGTCTCTTGATTGTTGCTGTATCCCATTTCTGTACAGACTTCTTACATAATTAATTTGGTTAAGTGATTGGTGGTGTTTTATTTTTCTGGGAAAAGTAATGGAATCATAGAATGGTAAGGTTGGAAAGGACCTCAAGGATCATCTAGTTCCAACCCCCTGCCAGAGGCAGGGACACCTTCCACTAGTACAGGTTACTCAAGGCCTCCTCCAACCTGCCCTTGAACACCTCCAGGGAGGGAGCAGCCACAACCTCCCTGGGCAACCTGTGCCAGTGCCTCACCACCCTCACTGTAAAGAACTTCCTCCTAACATCCAGTCTAAATCTCTCCTCTACCAGTTTAAACCCATTGCCCCTTGTCCTGTCATTGCAAGACCTTGTCAATAGTCCCTCCCCAGCCTTCCTGTAGGCCCCCTTCAGATACTGGAAGGCTACTATCAGGTCCCCTTGAAACCTTCTCTTCTCCAGGCTGCAGAGCCCCAACTCTCTCAGCTTGTCCTTATAGCCAAGCTGCTGCAGCCCTCTGATCATCTTCGTGACTCTCCTCTGGACCCGCTCAATGTATTAATGTAGTTTTGGTAGGCTCCAAACAAAATCGTGGATGAGGAATGCATGAGTTAAGGCCCTGCTAGAAATGGGGAAATGTTGAGACCCTCTTGGACATGCTAAGCAAGCTAAGCTTTTGCTAGGGAACTGGAGGTTTGTTACCCTCTAATCAGCAACTGCCAGGTCTGGGTATGTACACCAGAGGGTCCCACAAAATAAGAAACATCTTTTCATCTGGCACTAGCAACCCAGGTATGATAGTTTGATGTTTTAGTGAGAACAAGAGTCCTATCAAGTGACTAAATGTTAAACCTGAAGAGGAAAGATCCGAGTGAGTCCTAGCACACGCCAATAGCTTACTGACCATCATGTTTGAGAACAAAACTTTTAGACAGCTAAGTGCTTGACGATTTAAGTATGTCACCGTAATTCCCTTTAGGACTCTAACATAGTATATGGGATAGGTTATAAAAGAGCCAGCACTTCCTTCCTTTGCTTAGGACCAGTAATACGTATGTTACCTGCATATGCCCACTCATTACCTTCCAGAGTAACTCCTTATGTTTTTAAGAAGCCCAGAGTGGCAAAGAACTGTAGTGACCAATATAGATTTGAAGGCACTCGGACCTGAGACACTGGTGGGGCTACCCACAGTCATTAAGCAAAGATGTTAGCTGCTAAATTAACAACTTGGCAGTTACTGGATCCAAGACATTTCTTTTATAGATATATAATACTTTGGAAAGAGAGTCACTCTAAGAGTTAAACAAAAACACATTTTAGAGATCAGACTTTATTTAAGTTGGACTTATCTGTGCCTGAAAGACAGATTGAAGCTATAACTAAAGTTTTTACAGCTGAAATTACATGTTATTGCTGAGATACTTAGCATTCACTGGCACAGGTTGCCCAGGGAGGTTGTGGCTGCTCCCTCCCTGGAGGTGTTCAAGGCCAGGTTGGAAGAGGCCTTGAGTAACCTGTACTAGTGGAAGGTGTCCCTGCCTATGACAGGGGGTTGAAACTAGATGATCCTTGAGGTCCCTTCCAACCTTACTATTCTATGACTCTATGATTATTGTCTTCTTGGTTCTTAGAGTATATTCTGCTTAATTTCCAACTAAAAGCCCTTTATACCTTTATAAATATTCAACTATTTTTAGAAGGTGCTACACCATTTGTAAGAGTGTTTAATTGTTACAGAAGCTATAAATAGTTGAGTCTTTTCTTACATGAGTATTTAATTGTGGCCTTAGAGGAAACAAAGCAGCTTCTCCTAGCACAGAACTAGAATAACCACAAAGTCTGCTACTGCTTAGGTGCATTTTGAAATGAAAGGATTTTAATACTTCGCCATTATGCTTTTTTTCATTATCATAAAGGGTGTTACTTTGTGAAAAGATTTATTTTTTTCCAAAGATGTCATAAATTTAAGAAACATTTTCAGTCACCCAGGATAGTGATTTGATAGTGAAGTTAGAACCTACTCATTATGAATACAGTATTAACTGAAATTCTTCATTGTGGTTTTTCTTCTTAGGAGTACATATTCTTTCAGGTATTAAAATCATTACCATGTGACAAAGATGAATTTACTGAACTGTAACTGATGTTCTTCCTTTACATTTTTAGTCAATTACACTCGACCTGTGATTGTTTTGGGACCCATGAAAGACAGAATAAATGATGATCTGATCTCAGAATTTCCAGACAAATTTGGCTCATGTGTTCCACGTAAGTCTAAGTAAATATTAAAGCGGTTCTAAATAATACTTTTTTTCTATTAATGTTTTGTTATGGTTTGAATTCAAATTTGCTGATGTTATTCAAAACTATTCTGCCTCATGCCAGCTTCAAAATGAAAGTGCTGGAGCAAAGTGTGGGGCTTGAAGTTTGGATTGTAGCAAGAGAGGCTTCCTGTTCTGGATGCTAACTTTTGGGTTCCAGGGTTTTGGGCGTTGCCTCTTCTGTTCAGATGGTAGCAGGACAGGGAGGGATGGGGAAGTAGCTCCCTAGCTTGGGTTTTTTATCTTGCTTGTTTCTGCTTGCTGCTTCTTTCTGCCACGCTTTTTCTAAGGTAATTGTGCACGGTGGTATTGTAATCTCATTTATTCAGTCAGCTCTTAACTCAATTCAGAGTCTTTGTGTGTGTCACTTTTCCCTCATTGCTGTGCTTTGGGGAGAAGGCTGTGTTAAACTAGCGTGTTTTCATAATAGAAATCCTCTGTATGCTGAGTTAAAGTTTAATACATCCTCTAAACTTCACAGACTTGTCTCACTTGTCAATAATCTCTTTGCTTGTGAAAATTTTGCAGTAGAAATGGAAATTTTGGATACCATAAGAAAAGTGCCTGGGTTTCAATTTGCTTTAAAACTTACTGGTTTATATTCAAAGATACCACAAGACCAAAGCGAGATTATGAGGTAGATGGACGCGATTACCACTTCGTCACCTCTCGAGAGCAAATGGAGAAGGACATTCAGGATCACAAATTCATCGAAGCTGGCCAGTACAATAATCATCTTTATGGAACAAGCGTCCAGTCGGTGCGAGAAGTAGCAGAAAAGGTAAATCAGTGCCAGGTACTTTCATTTGCTGAGGCGATTCTCTGATTGTGCCCACGACAGGAAAAGAGAATGGCACAGAACCACTAGGGCTTGGAAAGGCATTTGTGCCAAATGAAAAACAAGAGTGCATTGCCACAGATGCCTTTAGGGAAACAATGAAGCTTTGGAATAATGGAAGCGCTGTGATTAAATGACGGGGAAAAAGCAACCATAGTTTGTGTTTTCTTATGAAAGAGAATAGAGAATGAATAATTGCAGTTACAACCTAATTAGCTGAGGTCGCATACACAGATCATTAACTGATTGAGAAGAGTGGTGGTGGAGTTGTTTACTGTGATGACCTATTTGCTTCTGCACAGGTCTATATCAAACTCTTACAAATGTTATTCTTTGTAGCCTTTCTGGATTTAGCAGACAAAAGAAAAAAGAGTAGGTGTAGTAAACTCCATTTTTGAAAGACTTTATAGAGAACTATCACTACATTTCAAAGCCTGACCTCAGTGGTTGTATCCTGAACTGTTCCTTGCAAAAAAAATCTAAATATTTCTAAATTCAAACAAAAGTTTAGTTGAGCTGTCTGAAAAAGGAAGAAGGAAGGCTTATTTCTTAGAGGGAGATACTTGTTTTAATGACAGTTTTGGTGGAAAATCTTTGCAAATGTTCCACATGAGATTTGTGGGTGGTGTTCTACTGCTTACAAATGATACCCTTACGGTAGACAGTGTTACCTGATCTATATGAGAGAAACAGCTGTTTTCTAGGCTGGAACTCCACAAGAGTAAGCAGTCTCAGTCTGGACATGTAGAGGGTAATTGTGATCAACCTACGTTATACAGAAGTGCAATTGGTCCTCTGGAGAACAGTATAGACCATTCTGGCCAAATGACTGAGTAGTGTTGTTTCTGGCAATTGTATTTACTACATTCAAAACCAGAGCAAACGTGGTGAGATTTTGTGGTTCATGTGCTGAAGGTTTTCTCTGCTGTCTTTCTTACCCCATGGAATGGAACCTGGCCTTGTGGTATATAGCAAGAGAAGTAAAGAAAATCAAGTTAATTACAATGTTGTTAAAGTAAATGAGGAGTGTTCTTTATGGCAGGCTGAACAAAGCTGTGAAACTGCAGTATGTGTTTAAATCATGAAGCTAGTGAGCAGCTTAAACAGTATGAACTTGTCTACAGTTACTTCACCTGGTCACAGATACAATCCGTCAGTTCCATCCTAGACTTGAAATTGACTGTGTTCTGCCCATCTAGTGGGATTGGTAAGGCACAAAACAATTGTGGATCTTGTATGAACTGACAGGAAGAACAAAGTACTGTCAGATGTTTCCATGATGTTAAACCTCTTGTACAGGCCCCATGAGACTTTGGGCAGATACAGCAATTTCTCAGTTCCAGCTAACATTATTTTTCTGGGAAACAATGGACTGCCCTTCAGAACCTGGCTTCAGAATTCTGAGAGGGCTGCAAACTGGTCCATCTGGAGCTAGTCTCTTCTTGTGTTCCTCTTTGTTTAACTTTGAGATGAGTCTTTGCAGTGGGTCTCTTTACTTGGATACAAAAGACAATTTCCATGTTTTCTGCGGTGAATTTAGGGAAAGACTCAACATAAGTGACTGCCTCTGCCCCAAAAACTTCAACTTGAGTTCATTTGCCTGTGCTTCCAGATGATCCTTATCCCTCTCATGTCCTCACTTGTCCCAGTCCCAACTCAAGATGCTTTTCTCATGTTACTATGATAAATACAGAATGCAATGCAACTAAGGAACCAAGTCAAGTGTGTAAAATATTGTTTAAAAGCACTGTGCAAAGAGCAAAACACCTTCCCTGAATGCAGATTTAATAATCATATAGTGAAGGACTTGTGTTTTGTTTGGTTTTGTTTTGTTTTGTTTTTCTTCCAAACCTTCACTTGAAAGGAATTTTCATATCCTTTGTTCTTTGGAATCACTAGCAGTTTGCAGGTCTCTGTGTCTGAGGCCACTCTTAATGCACATGCATTCCTGATTTGGAATAAACTGTCACTGTTGTATGCCATGAAGTCCAGCACAGCTACTGTGCTGCAGTTCTAGTCCTCCATTCTCTTCCCCTAAATCCTTTAGCACTTGGCATAAGTTGTTGGGCCAAACACAGTATATACTATGTCTCTTATCCCAAAAAAAAAATGGACCAGGTAATACTCTGAATTATCAATTCCTACAGCATTTGTCACATTTAAAGAGAAACCATTTGTAAGATGTTAGCAGGTCAGCACATGCAGTAAAATACTGTTCTAGAACATAGAAACCTCTCATTAATGATACCAGTCAGCATCCAGAACCATTCACTGGATCTGGGAAGCAGTTATCATCACTGGAAAACAAGTAGAACTGTATTGTTCCTGTGGGAAGAACAATTCTGTCCTGTTTTAAGTATGGCTACCTTCCTGAAGGATCCTGAGATTATTAAATAAATAATGATTTTAAAAGTAATTTTGGGGGTGCAATGGAGGTACAGTTGTTCCACTCGATGATAGAGGGAACTGCTTGAAAGAGTCCAACACAGAGCCACAAAGATGCTGAAGGCAGTGGAACATCTCCCTGCTTAGGACAGGCTGAGGGAGCTGGGGCTCTTAAGCTTGCAACACAGTAGCCTGGGAGGTGACCTCATTCGTTGATAAAGATGTGGAGAGCAGCATCAGGAGGATGGAGCCAGGCTCTGCTCAGTGATCTCCAGTGATGGGCAAAGGGGCAATGGGTGTCAAAATGCTGTAACAGGCTGCCCAGAGAGGTTCTGGAGTATTCTCTGGAGACATTCAAAAACTGCCTGAATGTATTCCTGTGTGACCTGCCCTAGGTGATCCTGCTATGGCAGGGAGATAGGACTGGACAATATTTTGAGGTCCCTTACAACCCCTAATGTTCTGTGATACTGTGTTATTGATTGCCTTTCACCTCTGGTGGAGAAAGGAAGAAGGGTCAGGACCATCTCAAATGATGCAAGATCTCGGAAGAGGAGCAAGGTGGGACCTTGTGCCGAAGTGGTGAAATCATAGTATCATTGATGCGTATGCTCTGATGTTGTTTGCTTCAGTGGAGACATTTATAAGGTATTGAAGTTCAACTTTGCTCAGTGCCATTTCCCCTTCTCTCTCACTCTTTAGGGCAAACATTGCATTCTCGATGTTTCTGGTAATGCCATCAAAAGGTTGCAGATTGCCCAGCTATATCCAATCTCCATTTTCATTAAACCCAAAACAGTGGAAAACATCATGTGAGTAAAAGAGAGTACTCAGGCTGAATTGTTTGAGACTGTAATTGCATTTGAAAAGGTAACTGCAAACTGTCTTAGCATTTCAAACAATATTGAATTAATTTACATTTAGTTTTTAGGGACTTCTAGACAAGGTTTCTGAAGTGTCAGGTCATTGTGCTAAATTATGTGCAACACAGTGTGGGAACAGCTCATTCCCACTACAGGCTTTGTGTAGGTGTGTCATTTAGGAAGCTACCTTTTGTTAGGGTTAATACTCAGACAACAGTTTAAAACCTTATTTCAAAAGACTGCAAGTACTAGAAAGTAGTTTTTGAATGTATGATGTTATCAATTTCAGGGAAATGAATAAACGCTTAACAGAAGAGCAAACCAGGAAGACCTTTGAGAGAGCGATGAAACTGGAGCAAGAATTTACTGAACACTTCACAGGTATGTTTTGCTTGGACCTCTTCCATTGTCAGAACTGAAATTTAATTGCTTGCTGTAAAACAGTAATTGCCTTACTGCCAAGATAAGGCTGAAGTTTGTTTTCTAACTGAACTGTGATTCTTTGGAGTTGTAGATCCATCTTAGTACCTCTACATTGATCTAAATTTGCTCAGTTAATTCAATATATACACAGAATTTACTGGGAACTCTGTTTAGGTTTGAAACAATGAAACTTTCTGCCATCTTCCTAGGTATTGCAAACCTTTTCTTTGTTGATATACTTGTTGAAACATATTTCTTTGCAGAGCTAAAATTGCCTAACAAAACTCCATGTAGAAAATTCTGAATTTTAATTTATTTTTAATAAGAAAGAACTGGTAGTAAATAATTCAGTAAGTATCTTGAAATTGGGCACTACAGCATTAGGATACTTAGCAAATAGTTTTCTGTATGCCATGGGTCTAACTGTAGTAGCAAGGAATAGGCTGCAAGCACTTAGACTGTGCTGTCTGCATTGTAGCTTGCAGTAGGAGCCTGATCAAGTCAGGATCTTTAGGAGATGAGGAATGAGCCTTGCTTGTTCCTGTCTTAGACACTTGCTCCTTTCCTTCCTGTCATGTTCTCTCTTGCAACATTTTAGCATTCACATCCACATTCAGCTCCTTGCTGTGACATGATCCCTTTGCCCAGTGCTTTCTTCCACATCTCAGTGGCCAGAGCTGTGAATCCAACAGGTTCCTCCACCTGTGTAGAGATGCAGGAAGGGCTGCTGGCTTCTCTGAGAGGAAGTTAGAGGAACCAGTGGTTTCTCTGTCCCAGTCTTCATGCTCTCCTGTTCTCTACTCTGTGTGCTACACACACAATGAACAGCTTGAGTCCATATGTTTTTGTCTCCTTCCCTGCTTTGCAGTTGTTGGTTTATCCAAATTCTGCACTTAGTTGTCCCACTCTTCCCATAGCTCTCTGTCGTCTGCACCCAGACAGTTATGGGACTCTCAACATCTATTGCAAGTTCTTTTGTTAAAGAGCCCCTTACTAAATTATTTACAAACATGACAGGTTTGACTTTCAGGAAGCAAAATAGTTTTATTTTAATGTACATCAATTAAGGATTTAGTCAGTAACTGGTATTCTCCTAAGGCTGCCTCAGGGCATTTTATTGGACAGTTTGACAGGGAATTGAAGGATGTGATTCAAGGTGTTTCAGAAACGTGGGCCTTTAAAAGCACTCTAGGGCTCATGTTTCATCTTACAAGTACAAGATTCCTTGACAAAGGAAGATAGCAGCAGCCGCATTTTTGTCCTTGATAAACAGATTCAGGAAAGGATTTACAGACTGAAATGGATTGAGATAGTTGAAAATGTTTCATTTCTTGCTACTGAAAATTTAGAGGCTGCCACCAGTATGAGTCAGGTGGTGAAACAGTGTGTGAGCATTCTCTAACCTGTTAACAAATACCACATAGTGTAGGGTAACTGAGATCAACTTCACCAGGTTACGTTTGAACTGACTTAAACTTTGCACTGAAGCACGTGGAGAGCTCATCCATGCTTTGCTTTGAGGGCATGGATCTTTGGAAGAGATGTGGTTAAATATAACTGGGGGGAGTTGTACCTGACCTTTAATGACTGAACAGTCTCCTCCCATAGGCACTGTGACAATGGGCTGCAGAGAGGGAGACTTTTTTTTTTGTTGTTTTTTTTAAAAGATGGGGCTGATTAATGGATTAAAAAGGAAGCAATTTGCATGAAAGCAAAGCTCAGAAGCAGCAGAAATATATTAATGCATAAAAGAGTGAGTCTGGCCTGCTTCTAAAATCACCTTTTGTGCTAAACATTGTTTCTTGGATTATTGACACTGAGAGGATGATCCTGACTTAAAAACTATTTCATGCTGATTTCTTTTTCAGACTGTAGTGTGGTGAGGACAACTCAAACTGTACTTTGTTCTGATTCATCAGAGTAGATATATATTGACTAATTCTTTTCTAACCTTGGAGGAATGGTACTTTTCATTAGATAAAGAAGACTATTGTCTATGAAACTCCAATCTATTGGCTGGGCAACAGACTTACTCTTCTTTTAGACCAAAGCAAATGGTAGTACTAGCAGGTACAAATCTCAAGGTCAGCCAGAACTGCTAACTAGGTTTCAGGATCTGACTGAGTTTACCAGTCTGCATTACCCCAAGCCTTTCTCAGACTGGGGACAAAGCCCCATACTCAGTCTTGCCTTGTGTTGGAAACACACATGACAGTCGTACCAGAAAGAATACTGCAGAATATGAAATGATTCAGGCAAACTCTCACATATGGTTTGGAAAAGCAAAATGAACAAAACCCTCTCAGTCATATGTTTGTACTTGTAACAAAATGAAAACCACTTCCTAAGACCACGCTTCTAAGCAGGAGAGATGGTGCTTGCTGTGTCCTGTAGTACCATCAATAGTGTGCTTCATTTCAACACATACTGAGACTTCTGGTTTCTGTGTCCATTCTTACACAGCAGTCTAAAATCCTCTTGCTGCTCTGAGAGAAAAGAACAACTTGACTTGAGACATCTTGGGTTCTGTACCGAGCTGGGAAGGGTGATTGATGATTGCCACATTATGTTTTGCAGCTATTGTCCAAGGAGACACACTGGAAGAAATCTACAACCAAGTGAAACAGATCATAGAGGAACAGTCTGGGCCTTACATCTGGGTTCCAGCAAAGGAAAAATTATGAAACCAGATTTTTATTTTTCGTTTTCTAACTGACATCACCTACTACATCTGACAACTCTTAAGCCCTTCCAGTGGAGCCTGCCTCTAGTTCTTTTCCAGCGTGGTTTCATACCCTAACCATCACATTCTGCAGTTCCCATAATGCTTCACATTTGATATCTCTCTTAGTTGAAATAATTTGTATTATTGTGTGTTGTTGGTTTGCCATTTTTCAAACATGCCAGTGGAATGGCCTGACCAGCTATTAGTTCGGGGTTGGGGTGGGAGGGACTTGCTTGGTTAAAATTCCTTAATGTTTAAGGAAAAGTAACTTTGAGAGATTTTTTTTTTCCAACAAAGCTTTATAGACATTCTTTTAAAGTTTCATAACAATTGAATGAAAAAGTTGTATTCAAGGAAGCTGTAAATCATTAGTAACTTTGCACGCTTAACTTCAGTAGCATGGTTCGGTCAGGGCAATCGATTTCAGGTTTTGTCTTCTGAGTTGAATTCTATCCTCGCAGTATTTTTGGTTTTCTTTCCAGGCAGTTAAGCGAGAGACTTTCAGATTTTGAGTTAACATTGTCATGAACTCCCATTACTACTTCTCAAGGGATAATCACTTTCATAATTTCACATGGATGTTCTTATAAACTATTTTTTTTTCCCAATAAAATTGCTAGGGACAAAGATCTGTAAGGTTTTTAATCTTCCTCCTGAAACACTATTTATAGTGTCTTACAGAAATCGTTTATAGATAATGGTCATCACACTTTTTGAGCCTAAAATCCGCTTAGGTGCTAGGAAACCTTGTCTTTTTCAGAGGAATGCCAAACTCCCATTGGCAGGAATACAGAAAGCAGCTGCAGAGATGGTCACTAGGGCAATGAGAGAACGATTCGTAGCCTAAAAATGTGTGTGTTCTTAGGGGTCAGATTTTAATGAATATTTTACCCACAATAACTGCCTATTTTGTTATAATAAATATATATATATTAAACTTTCTTTAACTAAACTCTGTAACTATGGGAATTATTTTCTTTACATAGTTGTGCACACGTATAAATATATATATATAAAAAAATATATTTTTTTTTTTCTTTTACCACCTTACTGCTAGCTCTTTTTTTTTTTGTTTTTGTTTTGAATAAAATATACAGATTAGAATTTACCTTCCTTATTCATGAGAAATTAAATGGGCTATGGTGGCTGGGCATGAAGTACAGGGAATTTTAGTTACAAGAAAAAAAAAAATGACATGCAAGTTCTCCTCTTTTCTACAGGATTTCAAGTGTTTGTCTCTCCCCCTCACCTTGTAATCTGCATGTCTGAACCCAGGGGAGAGTTCAGAGTCCACAGCACACTTCATTTTTCTGCACGCCTTCACCTCGGATTGCAGAGGTGCGAGATCTTCCATGTGTGATGCACAGCTTTCTGTGCCCAAATCCACGGTAGCAAAACATGGAACTACTTTCAGTAAGGAGATTTTTTCCAATTCCCCCATGATTTGGTGCCTGCCATTGCTTGCTGGAACCCGACTGTTTGTAAGGGGAATGTACCCATGGCAGTCACGGGGCAGTTGCACAACCAAAGTAGCTTTGGTTTGTAAAGAAGTTTGGGCGATCTCCCTTCCACTTGTTAGAAAGAGGAGAACAGCTAATAAACTTTATTGTACAATGTGCTTGTCAGTTGTGTTTTTAATCCAAAGGTGGTGTAGCATGTTAAAACTGGCCGAGGCTGTAAAAGAAAAAAATGTGGTAGAGCAGCACTGCTGACCAGACTGGGGCTAGTGAAGTTATTACGTTAAAAGCAAGTTTAAACTCAGGACATCAATACAGCTGATATCATGTGAAAGGCTTGTCAGACTTAGAGTCAGTATATGCTGCTGTAGGGCCCACAGTCATCTTTGTTTTCCTAGGCTGCTGATGTGATGTCTTGCTGAGACCCCTCTCTGTGTAAGGTGTATTAGATTGGTGTAGCTTCTGAGAATGTTTGTAGGGCCCAAAGTAATCTTTGTTTTTCTAGGCTGCTAATGTGATGTCTTTCTGAGACTCTGTCTGTGGAAGGTGTATTAAATTGATGCAACTTCTGAGAATGAATATTATGCATTTTTAAAGGTCCTAAGAGTGGTACTCTGTCCCCCTTTAAAAGTGACTTATGGCCTGAGGTGTTTAGTGAGATGTCTTATAACAGAAAAGAATTAAAATTGAACACCTCCCTGGAGGTGTTCAAGACCAGGTTGGAGGAGGCCTTGAGTAACCTGTACTAGTGGGAGGTGTCCCTGCCTGTGGCAGGGGGTTGGAACTAGATGATCCTTGAGGTCCCTTCCAACCTTACTATTCTATGATTCTATGAAAATAGGAAGGTCCTAAATCTTAGCTGTCTTCCTAATAATATCATCATCATAGCTGGGATCTCTGTATTGATATGTATCATTTTTCCTACCCCTTTTTTTCAACCCATCATTGAGTCCTACCCAGCTGAGTAGGTGTGTGTGGAGTTAATTTTGATAGTGGAGTGCTTTGAGTAACTTGGACAGAGCTTTTCTCCCAGGTCTTTGTCAAGTACTAACCAGGTGCCACCAAATACTACACTCAGACTGAAAACCACAGTACCTGCCTTCTGTGGTTGTCCTAGAGTGAAAAACAAGACTGAGATTGGGAAACTCCAAAAGACTCAGATGTCTTCTTTGCACTTTTGGTTTTGTTTCAGATGTTGCCCTTGAGCCCTGGTAGAAAAAAATGATTCTGGCAGCCCTGATGCTCTTGGCTGACTTGTTTTATTTTTTATTTTTATTTTTACTTGTTTGATTTTTAGGCCTTTGCATTAATTAGTGTTTGTCTGGCTCTCATTTTTCCAGACTTAGGTGCTGATACAGCTTTCTGTATTTTAAAGATATTTTGTAAGAACATGTATAGTGCTCCTAAAGCTTCCAGTTTAACAACCAGAGCAATTAGGAAACCAAAATGGTATCAGACCCGGGCACTACCACCTTACTTTTGCTGCCCCAGTGAAGACACCATGGGATTTCTTCCCTGCCTGCTAAGTCACCTATTTGTGACTGCTCTGCAGAGGCATGGATCATGAAGTATTTGCTGCTCTCTTATTATTTTTAAGTTAATAATGTCCTTTATAGGTCTTTTTGTGAATGATGTGCTGAATATTAGTTTCAGAAGTCTAATTATCTCCTTAAAGCACAGATTCATAGAGTTATGAATAAAATAGGAGAATGAACTAAACTCATGAACTGTGCTTGCGTGATGGTTTAGATTTCTTGTTAATTTTGCCCTTGCAGTCTTCAGCAACTGGTGCTAGGACTGTTCATCAGTCTTGTGAGATCTATACGTGTGTAAGCCTCACTGCAAGCATCAGAGGGCTTGAGAGGTTAATCTGGCCAGTGGGAAAGGCTTGGAAGGGATCTCAATAATGGACTCTTCCAGAAATTTGGAAGGAGTCTAGTGGTGCTAGCTCTTCCTTTAGCAGTTTAGACGTGAAAGGGACAGCTAATTCTGGATGGTGGAGGCAGCCAAGAATCAGAGTTCAGCCATAAAGTTTAGTTTGAGGGTCTGGAGGGCTCTTTCTTTCTTTCTTTCTTTCTTTTTCTTTCTTTTTATTAACCTTGTCAACTTGAAATAATTATTTGACTTAGACTCAGCTGCCATCTTATAGGTGCTAGTAGATGTTAAAGCTAGCAGCCTGGCCAGATTGCTGTCAGGTAGCTAAGTACCTTGAAAGTATCCAGACAACATTACTGGATGCGCAGACTGTGTGAAGGGTGCATACAGTTGTGGTGTTTGTGCATGCTCCCAGCAGTTGATGGTTAAGATGTGTGCATGGGCACTTCTGGTGATGCAGAGCTGCTCTTGTTCTGGTAGCAGGGTGTTGAGCTGAGCAATGGCAGTCAACAGAGCAAAGCAGCACTGAATGGCTTTTCTCTAAACAAACTGTTACAGGCAGCTGCAGTTCATTGACTAATGAGAAATTAAGAAAAGGGCAACACAAGCGAGTGCCTCCCTGTGAAAGCTGCTCTGGAAGCCACAGCAGCTCTCAGTTTTCATTCTTAGTGGGAAAGAAAAGCCTTTCCTGGGCCTTCTCTAAAATCTAAAAAAACACAAACAATTTGAGCTGTTTCATAGCAATTGGTACTTAGTAGAGGTGCACTTTGCCTGCACTGTACTACCTGCAAAGTGTTCAGATTTCACTGTTACAAAAACCTGGGTTTCTTGTTCTGGCTTTAA
>VWZE01012354.1:145526-210814 GCA_013396675.1 Eubucco bourcierii | reverse complement strand
GGGGAACCAAACAAAAAAACCAACCAAACCTGACCATCAGCTCTGTCAGGTAAAGTGCTTAGCTTGAAAATCTACTTTTCCTTCCTCAGCCCCAAGATATAGGCAATAGACAGAACTCAGTAGGAGGATTTCCTTGCACTGCCCTGCCTTTACCCCTTGCGGTCTGTGTGCAGCTGTTTGTTTAAGGCTTTAGGTGGTGCTGCAGCAGTAACAACCTCATTGGTGCCTCAGATATTTTGCAATTTCCTAGTCTGCTTTTTTTGTTTTTCCCTACAAATTGAGGGGCAATGTGAAGAGAGGTAGGCTTTTTTTACCTCGTGGTCATTAGGAGGTGACGTGTGCCAAGGTAAGCAAGCTGAAGTGTTGAACAAAGTGCACCTGCAATTGAATGCTGCTGATCTTCACCAAAGAGCAGGCTGAGGAGAGCACATTTGAAGAAAACTTGATCTCTTGGGCTTCTGAAGGCCAGAAGAGCACAAATCTCAACATGTTCACAATGAAGAACTCCAGAAATGTCTTCTGTCTTTTCCTCCTTCCTGTTGGTAAGTACTCTCCAAAAACTTTTGCAATGTTATGGTGTCTGTGAGGTTGACTTCTTTGTGAGGTGAAAGAACAGAGGGAATCATTAAACATTTCAGAACCAATATCATATGGCAAGGATAAGAAACAGAAAAAACTGAAAAAAAGTAGAGGAGTAGAAGAAAGGAGAAGCTGTGCTGAGTACCTTGTACATCTTGATTTACTGCTGTTAGATGTTGTCTTCCCTCGGCACTGAATCTGCTTCTAGTTCAGTGGTGTCTTGTTCCTCACAAGTATGAACAGTTCTCTGATCCTCACTTGATCAAAAGAGAAATAATTGCCTCATTCTATTTATCATACTCCCTGCCACATGTTGCCTTTCTGTTGTCCCTCCCTAAGGGCAAATGCTTTTAATTTCACCGGAGGTGTGGATCCTGTTGCTGAAGCACTGCACAGTTCTCCAAAGATTAACCTACTTAATTTTTTTCTTCTATTGTTCCTATTGAAAACCCTTGACAGAGTACTAACATTTGATGTTTGTTACCCAATAGAGTGCCCTTACTTTCAGCAAATGAGTTCATTTGGTGTATGCTAGCAGTGAGGTGGATGTGTGTTTGGGACCTGATTTCAGATGGAAGTTGCCAGATAGAAACAAGGTAATTGTAAATTAACCTGGGTTCAGAAACTGACCTGCTGCTTAAGGTATACTTGGTTGACATTAGAAAAAGAAGCTGACTACAGACCTTGCCTGTGCTCAAACCCACTTCAGATGGGTTACTTGTAAGGAAGGAAAGGGAAAATTGTCCAAGATCTGGCTTTCCTTTTGCCTCTTCTTGTAATGTAGTTCAGTTTGGGAAGGTACAAATTCATTGCCTCTTCTAGAGGAGTGAGGAAAAATCCCCAGATATTCATTCTGTGTCACTCTTTTGGCTGAAATAGAGCCAAATTGTTTAAGGTGTATATGGCTCACGATTTCTTTATATAGTTCGTGCCCATTATCCTGTGTCTTTATATCAACAATCAGAATGCTGAGGCTGGAAGAGTGGCACTTAGCCATGCATACTGAGATGCTCAGACCCTGGGTTAATTTCCACTTGCTTGTGTTTACAGGAACTAAAACCCGAGCCCCTTTTTCAGTTAAAACCTAGGTTGTTCTTCTTGCCTCAGCAAATCAGTGGTGAAAATTTCACCAAGGTAAATGAGGTAAATGTTAGGCTTCCATGAAGTGCCTTATTACTATGACCTTGTTGTGCTTCTCTTAACCATCTTGATTCTCAGAATTCTTGCATCTCGGATATGGACAGTTGTTTCTCCCTCTACTAGCATATGCTGCCATAAAAACATCCTGTAAGCTTTCCAAGTCTGACTTCATGTTTGTTGACAGCAGTGGAGTTGGCTCTGAGTTGCAGTGGAACAACAAACCAGAGCCTCTGATTCATTGTCGGGTACAAAACAAGCAGTGTGGTATCACCAGTCCTGTTTAGTCTGCAGTCACTGAGTCAGAAAATGTGCATGGCTGCTCTTGAGCTGTAGTGGAGTCACCTGAACTTATAAAGTTAGATGTGGTATCTCTACTGCATGACCGTAGTAGGAAAATGAAGAGCCAGTTAGAAAACCACAGGACAAAAAACAGAAGTCTTGCGACTCAAACATTTAAATTGTAGCAAAGCCATGGAGTGTGGTGCCCTCTGCTTACAAAAATGATCTGTGCTGGTTTGTCAGCACAAACCATGTTTGCCTGTGCATTGTATGTACAGCTGCACTGTTTGCTTGTGGTGTCATGATGCTTACCAAAGCAATGCAGGCATTGTAGCTTTGGTGCTTAGAAGCATTGGGGCCTGCTGAAAGCCACCCTTCTCTGCTTAATGGAATCTTCTCCACTAAGCTTGAGTCTTTTCATTCATGTTCCCACCCTCTTTCCTGACTGGAAATGGCCTCTTATGAAAGAGTGTTTTGAAGGGACAGGTTTACTTTTCTGGTTTTCATAATAAGCCTAGTAGCAAGGCTCTTGAGCACCTAAGATTTGGGTTTTTTTCCTTCAGACCAAAAAGAACTGAGGCAGGACTCCAGGTACTAACTGTGAATGCTTGAGACACAGTTGGCTTTGTACAGCCTCTTTGGGTTTGCAGTGTATCATTTAAATAAGCATAGAATGGTTTGGGTTGGAGGTGACATTAAAGATCACTTAGTTTCAGTCCCCCTGCCATGGGCAGGGACACCTTCCACTTGACCTGGTTGTTAAGGCTTCACCCAACCTGACCTTAAATGTTTCTAGAGAGGCTGCATCTTCAGTTTCTCAGGGCACCCTGTTCTAGTGTCTTACCACCCTTATCCTGAAGAATTTCTTCCATATATTTGATCTAAATCTACCCTCTTTCAGTTCAAAGCCATTATCCCTCATCCTGTCTCCTTAATAAAAGTCCCTTCCCAGCTTTTCTGTAGCCCCCCCCATGTAACTACTAGGTCACTGTATGGTCTCCCTGGACCTCCTCCAGGTTGAGCAGCCCTAACTCTGTCAGCCTGTCCTCACAGGGGGGGCAGCTTCAGCCCCCCCATGATCTTCATGCCCCTCCTCTGGACCCACTCAAGCAGATCTGTATCCCAGAACTGGACACAGTAGTTCAGATGGGGTCTCACGAGAGCAGAGTATAAGGGGAAGAATCAAATCCCTTAACCTGCTGGCCACACTTTGTTTGATGCAGGTCAGGATGAGATGGACGTTCCGGGGCTGCATGTGCACATTGCTGCCTTGTATTCATTTTCTCAATCCACCAATGCCCCCAGGTCATCCTCTGCAAGGCTGCTCTCAAGCTGCTAAATGCCTAGACTGCATTTGTGTTTGGGATTCCCCTGGCCCAAATGCAGAACCTTGCACTTGGCCTTGTTGAGCTTAGTGAGGTTTGCATGGATCCTGTTTCCAGTCCAAAAATCTTGGGCATTCATCTTAATCTGAATGCAAGTAGGAAGCTTCTGTAAAGACTCACTGTCGAAAGAACCTTGATTCCTTTGTGGTTTGGGGAGAGGAGGGGAATTACAGGGTGAGTCTTTGGGAACCTTTAAACAGAAAGGTCTGTTATAAAGACACTGATGTGTTTTGTAATACTTTCTGCTGGTGTTGTTTGCAGCTCTGAGCCTGGAACGTGTCCGATGGTGCACTGTCTCTGAGCAAGAGTTTTACAAGTGTAGTGACATGAGTAAGGCCTTTGGTGGGGCTGGCATCCTTCCCTCTCTGGAGTGCACAAAGGGAGGATCAGCTGCTAACTGCACCCAAATGATCAAGGTGAGTTGTGAGTGACAGCAGTGTTACAGATTTGATTTCTCCCTGTGCCTAATAATAATCATAGAATCATAGAATGGTAAGGTTGGAAGGGTAATCCAGTGGTGTTGTCTACACTCTGCAGTGAGTGAGCTGATCCTGGAAGCTGTCCATATGCTTTCTGGCACATTCAGGTCAAAACCTAAAGGATGTAGAAGACATAAAGGTACAGATATGAACCTGAGCACCAGAATGACCCTGTGTCATCTGTTTGGCTGGTCACATATGGCCTGTCATTAGGAATGTAGCAGAAGTCTCAAATATGTCCTTCCAAATGCTAATCTTTGATTTGGGCATTGTGTCAGATTTATTTAGCAGATATTTCAGAAGGGATGGAGCTGTAAGATGCAGACAGTAGTTAAAACTGTGCTGCTGAGCCTCTAAGTAGATTGTATTTTAATAAACCCTGGATCAAACTCCCAATTCAGTGTCCCATGGTGGAAATTACTGGATGTAGAGATGAGATGAGTGTAAAGCTGAATCACATCTCCCAATACCAGAGCACAAGAGGAGGGCAAAGCAGCAACCAGGGTGAGGAAAGGGCATGCAGACGCAGCTCTGTTAATCCAGCTGTGCCCAGTCTCCAAAAGGAGCGTGGCTCTGGGGCAGGTTTTAACCACTGTAAACATGTGGCTTTGCAAAATTCCCTATGGAAAATTTTCCCCTCTTTAAGAGGGGAGGTGGTGGGAGGAACAAATTGGAGGAAGTGTGGAGGCAGGTAATGATTGTTGTCTTGAGTGGCAGAGGGTGTGGTGGAAAGGGGGGGATGACTTACTCTGTTCATAAATACTACTTTTTGTATCCTTGGTGGACATGCCCCAAAATCAGGGTTTTGTCGAGGGGACGCAGCCTGTCAAGGGCAGGAAATGAGGTCTGGCAGAGCCGTTGAAGGGAGGTGAGGAAGGTGATTGTGTGGCCAGAGAAAAGGAACACGTTTCAGAAACTGGGATCTTGTAATTTTTTGTCAACAGAAGCTGAAGAGTTGTCTGCTAAAACTGCTGCATTCCCTCTTGATAAACACTGCTCTTGAGCAAGGGCATCAAGGCTGTACTGAAGAATGTTAGGAGCAAATACCAAAACATACATGGATCTTACCTCAGGACTAGACAAGAAATGCTTCCTAGTGTCAGATCTTCCTAAAACTGCTTGGCTGATGGCCGCATTCCATAGAGGGACCTGTTAGACTCTGCAGAGCAGGTTTTTAAAAAGGCTGGTGAGTGTTTCTGAAACAGAGTGGACACAGAACTCCCTTTGGAAGCACTGCAAGCAGCAGGCACTTGTCTAGAGCCTGGCATTCCTTTAAAACTTGATTAGCTGCACTCAGAGAGCTGCAGGCAGGTAGCACCAATGAGCAGCTTTCTGATTGAGTGAATCTTCACTGTAAGACAAGGCTTTGTTCTTCAAACCTTGTTTTTCTTGTGCTAATAATCCACTAGATGGTCAAGCTGACCTGGTCTGTGCAGGTCTGTGTGGACCCCCTGAAACCACATCTGCACTGAACTCTGCCCTTTGAGGCCAAAAAGGGAGTGAGATGCAATGCCTGAGGAAATAGATCTGCTGGTTTATAACACCGTGTACCTTGGACTTAGTCCTGTGAGTGTGTTAGCAGATGGATAAAGGCAAAACTCTTTTTCTCTGAAGGTATTTAAAAGTTGAGAAATGTTTAAATATTAAACTAAGGAACCTGACAACATTTAATGTGACCCAGAGCTATTCTTCAACAGGCCTTTAAATACCTCTGTACGTAATTCTCAAGTGCTGTGACACACAGAAATTAAATCCCTCTGAAAGTAATTAACAAGGTATTACCATGTGCACTCAGACTTCCAAAAAACCAAACGTGGAAAAATCCTGGCCTCTTTTAAATGTATTGGCAAATGTTTGTTAGGAAACTGGACAAAAAAACAAACCCAGACTTGCTGGCTTGTCCCCTCAGCAGTGACTGCACACTTACAGGGCAGGTCTATAACCTGTGAACTACTTTTGTGTCAAATACCACACCAAACTTCGTGGTGCACTGGACTCACTTGAGGGCAGGGATGCCATCCAGAAGGATCTCAACAGGCATGTGAAGTGGGCCAGTGCCAGCTGCTCCAAGTGCAGTGTCCTACATCTGGGTCAGACCAACCCCAGGCACAAAAACAGGCTGAGTGCAGAATGGTTTGAGAGTAGCTCTGAAGAAAGATAATTGGGAGTATTCACAGGATGTTAGGGGTTGGAAGGGAGATCATCCAGTCCAACCTCCCTCCCAGAGCAGGGCCATGCAGTCTATCTCAGGTCGCAGAGGAATGCATCCAGATGGGCCTTGAAAGTCTCCAAAGAAGGAGTCTCCACAAGCTCTCTGGGGAGCCTGTTCCAGTGCTCTGTCACCTTTACAGTAAAGAAGTTCCCCCTTGCTTGGCTGATGAGCGTTGGTTGATGAGAAGCTCCACATGAGCGAGCAGGGCCCTCGTGCAGCCCAGCAGGCAGCTGTGTGCTGGGCTGCATCAAATTGAGTGATGGCTGCACGGCGAGAGAGGGGATTCTACCCTGGACTCTGCTCTGCTGAGAAGAGACCTCATCTCTAACCCTGCATCCAGTTTTGATATCCCCAGCGTAAGAAGGACACAGAGCTGATGGAGAGAGTCCAGCAGAGGACCAGAGATTTGCTCCAAGGGTTGAAATACTTCTGCTGCAAGTGTAGGCTGAGGGTACTGGGGCTGCTCAGCCAAGAGAAGAGAAGACTCTGGAGGGATCTTAGAGCTGCCTTCCGATAACCTGAAGGGATTCTACAGAAAGGCTGGAGAGGAACTTTTCTAAAGGCTTCTAGAGACAGGACAAAGAGGAATGGTTTGAGGCTGAGAGAGAGCAGGGTTAGACTGGGTCTTAGGAAGAAGCTCTTCAGTACAACAGTGGTGAGACTCTGGAACGGGCTGCCCAGGGAGGCTGTGGATGTGGGAGCATTCAAAGACAAGTTGGATGAGACCTTGAGCAGCCAAGTCTGAGAGGTGTCCCTTACCCATGGTAGGAAGGTCGGAGTAGATGATGTCTAAGGTCCCTTCCAACCTAAACCATTCTGTGAGTTTTTCTGTCCTATTGTGTGGTTTATACACTGTATACACAAGCTATTGACAGGAGGTGGTTTTGCTAAAAAGAGCTCAAAGACTAAGCTTTCAAATCAGAAAGTGCTATCTGATGTCCAAATAATACAGTCCTCGTCCTCTATCTCCAGCTCTTTCCTTTTTATCTCCTCTGCTTCCTGCCCACCATCAATTCTAGAAGCTCATTTTGTTTTCCCCATTTCCCTGCCCTTTTAACTCCAACCTCCTCCTCCCTTTCACTGTCAGGTGTCCCTTTTGACCACCCAGCTGTACTTGATTTCTAAGCTGTCATCTTGTGCTCTGGCACTCACCACCAGAACATCAGATCTGGCTATTCCAGAAAGGTTGTGCATGTCCTTTAAGATGCAAATGTCTCACCACCCTGATTTGTGTCTAGATTCCCTTGAAGCTTTGTTCAGCTCCCAGTCACGAGGGCACATATTGTTTCAGCTAACTATTGGATGTAATTTTTCTCCCTTTGAGCCAAATAAGTAAAATATTTCAAATTCCAGGGCAACTTCAGATCTGATCAGCATCTATGTATCACCTTTGGTCTCAAGTGATCCCTTAGAGAATTCTCAAGTATTCCATGTGGATCAACCTGTGGGAAATGGCTGTGTAATACTAGGCAATGTAACCCAACCAGTGCTCAGCAATTTGCCATGAGATGGTTGAACTCAATTATCTGCTCCAGAAGTTAAGCAAACTTGGTTAGAATCTTGGAATAGGCTTAGCAATGCAAATTGTCAAGCTGCTGAATGTTTTCTCAGCAGTGTCTTGTTGCTGTGCGAGATGCCATCTCCTGGCTTCCACTAGGTTCAGTACACTCTCAGAATCAGGCTCAGCTGATTGGGGTGCAGAGAGCAGTCTGCCAGTTCTTGCTGCTGTGGGAAGTGCAGCCCTGTGCTATCCAGGGCCATCTGGCACCTGCAACAGGATTCCAGCTAGCTTGGTGTCATGTGGGTCCAACAGATACCGTGTTGTTGGACACCTTCCCCTTAGTGAATGTCCCACGTGTATCCTCCCCACCTTGGACACTCTTTTTAGGTGCTTTCCTTCTTCTTTGAAATGCTGATGCCTGATATCTGACATCTGATGCCCCTCTCCCCAGATGTGTGGCTGTTTGTCTGCTGAGATTGCTGTTGAGTCCACTGAGCCATTAAGATTTTGCAGGCTCAGAAACCATCACTTCAAACTATTCGTGTACCATCTCAAAACACTGCTTACCGATTTAAATGTTCAAGCTTTGGGGCAGTAGCTGTAGAGATGAACAAAACTCAGATGGATGTGCCTTAAATTAATGGTGGAGCTGCAGGATCTCTTTCTAAGATGTCTTTGGACTATGAATGCTAGTGAAGCCATCCTGGTCCAGGGCTGTCTTCTGTGTTATTTCTGAAGGAGGGCAGATTTGAAGTTCTGAAGTCCCAATTGGTAATTGTTCTTCAGAAATTAGAGTGCTCTTAAAAGAACTTTTTGGAGAAACACACATGAAGGGGCCTCTTAAATTCCTGGGTGCTTTGCCTCTGGCTGCCCAGAAATGCTGATAATTAAACTTCAAAGTGTATTTTGCCTTTGTGTCTGCACAGGATGATTTGGCAGATGCGGTGACACTGGATGGCCGTTGGATTTATCAGGCAGGAAAGGAGCACGGTCTGAAGCCTGTGGTTGCAGAAGTATATGATCAAGGTATGTTCTAATCTAAATAACTTTTTAGATCACTTAATACAAGAGTTTTTCTTATGCATTTTTGCTATTGCCATTTTATTTTGAGTTCCCTTTCTTGAAGACTCTAAATACTAGGTAATGATCAGCTTCCCTCTTGGGTGTTGTTACTGCCCATGGCACGGACATGGGAACTAGATGACCCATGGAGTCTCTTCCAACCCTGATAATTCAATGATTCTATGTCTCTGTCTGTAACAGAATGTTTGTTGAGTTTTGTTGTGTTTGGCTTTGTTGGTTTGTTCTATTGTCTCACTGCTCAGTATCTTCTCCGTTCTATGCTTTGCAGGTAAATTAATGAATGGCAAACCATGAGTTGTTATTAGGCTTTTGTCTCCATCCCATAAATTAGAATAATTAGATTTTTGTTTTAATGGTGTACAGGATTGCCTCCTGGAAGGAAGGAAGTGATGTATTCTGATCCTTATCTGGGTGTCCTTAAGCTTTGAGTTTCTTTCAGGACAGAGACAGTAATTCAGTCATCCTGACTAAGAGCTCAGGATCAACACATTTGTTTAGTTCAGAGGTAGAAGATATCTGCTAAAACTGACCCTGTGAGATTCCAGGGATGGAACAGCTATGGAAGCAGCCTGCAGGTAGTGATGTCCCACCACTCTGTTGTGAGATGGAGCTGGTTTTAGTTTGCTGTTAGGTTGTAGTGTCATCTGGACAAGGCATCCTCAGGAGTGTCTGTTAGGCTCAGTCCACAAGGACTTGGATCACCTACAGCAGCACACAGCCCACCCCAGCTACACGCACAACAACGCGCTTGAGTGAGTGAACTGAAGTTTCTCAAAACCACATGGGCTTCATGCTCCAGAGGCTGGCTGTCTTCATTAACCAGGTTCTGAACTCAAATCAGAGATAAGTGGATGAAATTTAATGATTTCTAGTCTGAACAAAGTCAGTTTGAATGACTTCATGGCTGTTTCTGACTCTGAAGTCTTATGTTTGACTTGTATCAAACTGCAAAAGAGAATAAAATCAGTTGTGCTGCACCAGTGACATCCACTGGCTATGCTCTGTCAAAATTAAGATAAATTAGTAGGCAACTGGGGAATGATTTCTTTAGAATCTTAGAAAATTCCTTCTTGTAAGGTGATTTTGGGTGGTTTTTATCCACTGACCTTCAAAGTCAGAGCAGATAGCTGGTGGCCTTTAACTAAGGCATTTCACACTGAAAAGATACTGGAGGCTATTTGCTCACCAAGGATGTGAACCGTGTGACTTGCTGGTGGGTAGAGGAGCCACAAGATGCCACAAATCAGTGTGTCTCGCTGCTGTGATGCTACTTACTTCTCTTTCTTCCTGTGCTACAGAGATTGGAACTTCTTATTATGCTGTGGCTGTGGTAAGGAAGGACTCCAGCATCACCATCAACACCTTGAAGGGTGTCACTTCATGTCACACAGGCATCAACAGAACTGCAGGCTGGGATGTGCCAGTGGGTTATCTAGTTGACAGTGGGCATCTGGCAGCAATGGGATGTGACCTCCCAAGAGGTAAGAAAGAAAAGAGCAGGCTGAGAGGGGATCTTATTAAGGTCTATAAATATTTCGGGGGTGGGTGCCAATATGAAGAGGCCAGGCTCTTCTGGGTGGTACCCAGCGACAGGACAAGGAACAATGGGTACAAACTGGAGCACAGGAGGTTCCACCTCAACATGAGGAGACAAAAAAAGAGTCATGAGGGTGATAGAGCCCTGGAACAAGCTGCCCAGAGAGATTGTGGAGTTTCCTTCTCCAGAGACTTCCCAAACCCACCTGAATGTTCCTGTGCAGCCTACCCTGGGTGATCCTGCTCTGGCAGTGGGGTTGGAATCGATCTCAGGAGGTCCCTTCCAACACCTAATATTCTGTGATCCTGTGTAAGAGTTACAGGGCAAAGAGGTGTTCTTCAGCAATGACTTTTCTTATGGACTTGGGACCAGACATGTGTGGTTCTGACTGCTGTTTTGTTCCTTCCTTGTAAGACACAATAAACGTGATATAGGTCTGTTCAAGACAGCAGTGTTGTTTTTGATCTTGGAAACCATCTTTTAAGAACAAAAAGATTTATCCCTTCTAAATGTTTTTAGACATTTAGACATGTAGTGTGTGGATGTGTTAAAATGTGTGCAGTTCTGGAACCCTCAGCACAGGAAGGACATGGAAGTGTTGGAGCGGGTCCAGAGGAGGGCCACAAAGATGATCAGAGGGCTGGAGCAGCTCTGCTATGAGGACAGGCTGAGAGAGTTGGGGCTCTGCAGCCTGGAGAAGAGAAGGCTTTGAGGAGACCTGATAGTAGCCTTCCAGTATCTGAAGGGGGCCTCCAGGAAGGCTGGGGAGGGACTGTTTAAAAGGTCTTGCAATGACAGGACAAGGGGCAATGGATTTAATCTGGCAGAGGGGAGATTTAGACTGGATGTCAGGAGGAAGTTCTTTCCAGTGAGAGTGGTGAGACACTGGCACAGGCTGCCCAGGGAGGTTGTGGCTGCTCCCTCTCTGGAGGTGTTCAAGGCCAGGTTGGAGGAGGCCTTGAGTGACCTGTACTAGTGGGAGGTGTCCTTGCCTATGGCAGGGGGTTGGAACTAGATGATCCTTGAGGTCCCTTCCAACCTTACCATTCTGTGATTCTATGAAAATGAGATTCTAGAATCGGGTCCTGTTTATTAATTGCTAAAAAGTTTCTCCTTTCACCTTTAGCTGTAAGTGACTATTTCAATGCAAGCTGTGTTCCTGGAGCAA
Organism: Eubucco bourcierii; assembly: GCA_013396675.1. Classification (NCBI taxonomy): domain Eukaryota; kingdom Metazoa; phylum Chordata; class Aves; order Piciformes; family Ramphastidae; genus Eubucco; species Eubucco bourcierii. Next base: position 199,451 of record VWZE01012354.1, on the reverse strand, counting down.
AAGGCATCAACTATCCCAAATCCCTCTGTCAGCTCTGCAAAGGGAATTCGATTGGGCAGAAGAAGTGTGAACGCAGTTCCCAAGAGCAGTACTATGACTACAGTGGGGCTTTCAGGTAAAAGTTATGGCTCTGTCAACAACTCTATCACTGTCTTCTATCCATAGATATCCTTCCTAAGCCTTACTGACAGGAAATTGAGCCAGAAATAGTCTACTTTGTTGTTAGAAAGTCTGCTGCTGTGTTAGGACAACCATGCTTTAAAACTAGACACTGGGGGGGGAAAAAAGTAGTTCTGAACCCACTGTTTCAAGTATTAAAACCAAAATGGATATTTAGCACTTAACGTGGGCAGGGACATCCCATAGCTGTTTGCTCTGTCTGGCAGCTGTTGACACAAGTCTGAGTGTTTGTTTCAGCAGGCTGCATCTTTCCCAGTAAAACCTCATGACCTTGGGAGTCTGAGAGCTGAACTGCTGTCCTGCTCAGCTGTTTCTGTCATCCCACCTCAGCTGCACTGAATTATTGAGTAGCTTTGCCCTCCTTTTCTGCACACCAATCTTTCCTGTATTTTTCTTCTCCCATCTGTGTGCTGTATTGCAGTTCCCAGTCCCTCAATAACAGCACTGACTAAGCAAGGGCAGACTTTGCTCCTCTCTGAGGATTCTATGGCTGCCTTAGAGATCTCTCCTGGACAGAGAAGGTCATGGTGTTTGTCCCAGGCAGCACTGAACACATTGTCTATGCTCACCAAATGACAGTGATAGTTTACTTCATGCTCGAACAGCCAACTAGTCTCTGCCTTGAGCAAAACTCTAGCAGGAGGAAATAGGTCAGTGTCTGTGGCTGATGGAACATAGTGCACAGCCCTCTGGCTGTCAGCTGGCAGTGTCCAGTGCACAGAGGCTGTGCTTTGTAACCCATCTTTGTGGTGGATTTGTATCTCTTAGGTGTTTGGCTGAACGTGCTGGGGAAGTCGCTTTTGTGAAGCACAGCACAGTGCCTGAAAATACAGATGGTGAGTCATCCAGAAGCTTGTGGAGCGGTGGCTGCAAGACCTGAACTACTGTATCTGCAATGACAGTAAAATGTCAAATGTTGATTTATTTTGAATTGAGAGATCAGCAAAACAGTTCTAATTTCTAAAACGTCTCTAATTTCTCTTGCGTTGCTGAGAAATTTCTCATGGGTGTCCAGAGAAGGGCAGTGAAGCTGCTGAAGTGTCTGGAGAACAGGTCTTATGAGGAGCAGCTGAGGGAACTGGGATTTTTTAGTCTTGAGATCAGGAGACTGAAGAGAGGCCTTATTGCTCTCTACAACTAACTGAAAGGAGGTTGGAGTAAGGTGTTCGTTGGTCTCTTCTCCCTGGTAACAAATGATAGGGCAAGGTGAAATGGCCTCAAGTTGTGCCTGGGCAGGTTTAGATTAGATATTAGTAAAAATGTCTTTCCTGAGATTGGTCAGGCATTGGAACAGACTGCCCATGGAGGTGGTGGAGTTGCCATCCCTGGAGGTGTTCAAACAAACAGGTAGACATGGCACCCTGGGACGTGGCTTAATGGCCGTAGCCGATGGTATGACTCAATCTCGAGGTCTTTTCCAACCTTTTCTATGATTCTATTCTGTGATTAGCAGCAAACCCAGATGGATCCACAGCTGTGTGCATCAGGAGATAGAGGTGTCCAGGTGGTTTTCTGCTGTCTTTGTCATGGGTTGGTTTTTTTCCTTTCTTTTTAAATATTTGATAGTTTCAGTAAACATTAGAAGTGGAGTCTTAAGCTTGTTGGTGTGATGGTTTGGGAGTTACCCCTACATATACTCTTTGTAAAATGACCCAGACTAGACTCAGCCAGCTGGAAGTTAAGGACTGAAGCTCTGTTTACAGCTCAGCACAATGTACAAGCAGAGATATACACTATAGACAGGAATAGTTACAGACATAGACAAGTTAAAGGGAATACAGAAACACAACTCCCCTCCCAGAAATCAGAGACCCCAGGAGGGGCTCCCAACCACCCTTCCACCTTCTCCCCACCCCTGTACCTTACCCCAGGGTCTGTCTTATGTGCAAGGTGAGTTTGGAGGATTGGCAAGGGGAGTTAGAAGCAGATTAGTTGGGTTACACAGCAGAAAACCGGAAGACAAACTGACTCCCAGAGAGAGAGAGACTCTCTGTCTTATCTATGTTTGTGTCCTTTTTTTTATACATCTCAGGAAGCCTATGAGTGGACATCACCATTTTCTTTTCACAGCCTATAATCTATTTTGTTTCATTAAAATATTCCAATTAGCCTCAAACCAGCACACCAGGAAAGACCTTAAACAGCTCTAAATCTGGGCTGCCAACTGAGGGATTTTAGCAAGGACCAACAGTAGGAAGTTAAGAAGATGTGGCCTGTCCTATCTGGCACCATATTATGACCTTGCCTGACTGTAATTTACAGGGGGGGAAAAAAACAAACCCACAAAATTACCTGTGACCCTAGACTTGAGGGTGCTGCAGGCCCAAGTACAGTTAAGTACATCTTGCAAGTGTGAAGCAGTTGATTTTCTTACCAGAAATACAAGACTAAAGGATAGGTGCACGAAATACATTCTGCAGTAGGTCAGAGATGCTCAGATGTGTGTTCTGCTCTGCATGTGCCTGTGATGCTTGGAGAAGACGTGGAACCAGAAGTATCAGCTCCACCTAATGTCTGTTCCATAAGCATGTTCTGTCTGATCTCAGGGAGAAGCCTTTCTTCGTGGGCACAGCAACTTCGCTCCCAGGACTTCCAGCTTCTGTGCCGCAACGGCAGCAGAGCTGAGGTGACCGAGTGGAGAAGCTGCCACCTGGCTAGGGTCCCAGCTCGCGCTGTGGTGGTGCGGCCTGACGTGGATGGAGCTGTTGTCTTCCAGCTCCTCAACCAGGGACAAGTAGGACATTGTTTTTTCATCTATGTGTTGCATTTTAGTGGAGTTCTCCCACTCATCTAGCTGAGCTGAAGATAGGATATGTGAGTACCTTCAGCTCAGTGGGGTCTGAAGGCTGTATAGGCTGTCACACATCCCAGCCAGAGAGATGTGTGACAGGGGCATTTTTTTCTTTCATTGACATTACAGCAAAGGTTTAATGGGGTAGGTACCAAGTTTCAGATGTTTGACTCTGCAGCCTACGGTGCCCAGAATCTTCTGTTCAGAGACTCCACCACAGGGCTTGTTGCAATCACTGCCCAGAACTACCAGACGTGGCTGGGTGAAGAGTATCTTCATGCTGTGCAAGCCTTGAGCTGCGACCCCAACAGTAAGTAGCCTCTAGATTCCTGTTCTTAACCATGAAAAAAGTAGGTGACAACAAAGACCATCTTTTTTTTTTATTGCTTTATTGCCTTCTGACTCCTGGAGGGTTATGACAAGATGCCTAGTCTAAGCTTTCAGCATGGAGAAGGTCACTTGTTGACCTGCAGCCAATACCACATGCCAGAATACTTTCTTGTGCATATTGGCACCATGTAGTAACATTCAGGCATTTTCTGGGGACAGAGTGGCTGGAGAACAGTCAGGCAGAGAGGGACCTGGGGGTATTGGTTGACAGCCAACTGAACATGAGCCAGCAGTGTGCCAGGTGGCACAGAAGGCCAATAGCATCCTGGTCTGGATGAGGAAGAGTGTGGCCAGCAGGACCAGGGAAGTCCTTCTGCCCCTGTACTCTGCACTGGTCAGGCCACACATTGAGTACTGTGTCCATTTCTGGGCCTCTCCATTTAAGAAAGATGTTGAAGTGCTTGAATGTGTCCAGAGAAGAGCACCAAGGCTGGTGAGGGGCCTGGAGCACAGCCCTGTGTTAAGAGGCTCAGGGAGCTGGGGGTGTGCAGCCTGGAGAAGAGGAGGCTCAAGTCAGACCTCATTGCTCTCTACAACTACCTGAAGGGAGGTTGTAACCATGTGGGGATTGGTCTCTTCTCCCAAGCAGCCAGGGACAGAACAAGAGGACACAGTCTCAAGTTGTGCCAGGGCAGGTTTAGGTTGGATGTTAGGAAGAAATTCATTACAGCAAGAGTGATTGGCTTTGCAATGGGCTGCCTGGGGAGGTGGAGTCACCATCCCTAGAGGTGTTTAAAAGGAGGCTGGATGAGGCACTTGGTTCTGTGGATTAGTTAATTAGAAGGTGTTGTGTGATAGGTTGGACTTGATGATCTTGAAGGTCTTTTCCAACCTGCTTGATTCTGTGATTTTTTTATTTTTACCCTTCCTGCTGTCTGTGAAACATTGCTCTGGTAAACCACTGCTGCTACCTAGTACTTGCATTTCTTAGCTGCTAATGAGGAGGAATAGTAACATCTTGCTGTGTAAATCCTCAGATGGTCTCTAAGACATGGATAGATGGGTTTGTAGCAGAGAATTTCTTCCAGAAATCCTGAAATTGAAGTATTAACTGTCTCTTCTACTGTTGAAAGAACGCAGAAATCACTAGATGTGTCTTCTGGCAAAGTCAGAAACAGAGATTGTAAGAATCTCTGTCTTAAGAAGCTCAATGGCAAGCGAACCTCCCAGACACGCTTTGCGCTGTGACAAAGCCCCCCACTTCCTAGGCTGTGCTGGGTGTTGCTCAGTGGCTGTCAGGTGGGAGGAAGCCTGGGTTCAGAGTGGTGCTTTGCTGCCCTCAGATGACACATTATGGCTGTGCTCAGTGGCAAGCGCTTGTAGGATATTTTGTTCCTTTGCTATGAATGGATTTGCAGTGTGGACATACAAGTTATCTGGAGAGCTCTGTGGCTGTTAATCAGATGTCAGTCTGAGCTAGAGAGATGCTGAGACACCCCAAAGTAAACATTTTTAACAGCAGGGATGGTACATACGTGACACTGGGCAGTGTGTATCCCTCCTTGTCTATTGCAGAGAGAACCAACTTGGTATTTACTTTCCCATTTTGTGCAGCACTGCCAGGAAGCCTGAACTGGTGTGTTGTGTCCACTGAGGAGATCTGGAAGTGTGGGGAAATGGCCACTGCCTTTAAGCGAAAGAATTTGAGCCCAACAATTCAGTGTATTTCAGCCAAGACCAAGGAAGAGTGCATGGAGCTGATCCAGGTAGGCTACTCCAATCCTTAGGCAGTAAGCCAAATTAGCAGGATAGGTAGGATCAGAGATACACACACTTAGGTGACCAGTAGGAATGCTGAATTTCATGGTGACCTGTAGCTCACACAGTACAGATGGGCCTGAATCATGATGATCTTCAACTGTGATGAGGAAGTTGTTGTCTGTCTAGCTTAAGCCTGTGCATGTGACATCTCCTGTCCTCATTTCACTGATGATGTTTGGGGAGGGTTCTGTAGCAGCATATTGCTCTTTTGCTATGAGACTTGCCCTTTGAGATGGAGCAGGCATCATGCTAGAAGTGTCATCACTGTAGCGAGGAAGGTATTTGCCCTTTTTGTGTCTTCACGTAAATCCTAAATGTTATTTTCTTTTTTTCCAGAGAAAGGAAAGTCATGCTGTAGTTCTGGGTGGAGCTGATATTTACACAGCTGGGAAGACATATGGCCTTGTACCTGCTGCTGGAGAAAGTTATTCTGGTAAGAAAGTCAGGAAACAAATATAGACTATTTTTCCAGGTTGTTGTTTGACAACAACTCTAAAAGCACAGTGGCTGTTCCCTAGTTCTGCTGGGAAAACTGTTTCCAAAGGAATGAGAATTATCATCTTCACATTATGGATAGAGGAGGAAATAAGTTCCTACAGTGAACTCATGGCAACCTTCCTGTCCTACTGCAGAACCAGGTTGAGTCTTTGGCAGTTTTGACTCTTGATCCCTTTATTTGTCTTTTCAATTCTGTAGACAAATACTTACAATTGAGGGGAAAAAAAAAAGTTCAGAAAATCAAAATAATTTTACCATTAGCAAAACTACAGAAATCCCACAGAAACAAATTCTTCCAGGCAGTGTGGCTTCTTCAAAGTCACTCATAAGAAGAGGACTTGTGGACCTTGTGTCACTAAGGCAGAACTTCAGTGTTCTGCAAAACTGATGGAAACCTTAATACAGGTTTGAGTCTTTCCATCAAAATAATTTCTTCAGGTTGTTTTGTCAAGTTAGTACTGACCCAATTGTTGTTTTTCAGAGGGATGTTTTTGTAAGAGCTGATGTTAACAAAAACATTTTCAGGTTCATCTCTAGATGAGTCAGCTCAAGTGCACAGCAGTACTAGTGTACAGGCTCTAAGGGAAGGCAGCATTGTGAAGCAGTAGAAGTGAAGGATAATCAAAGGTGCATTCATCATTCCCAACCAGCTGATGGTTGCTGCAGCTGACGTTGGCACAAAGGAAGCATAATGGATCTGTAGATGGTCGTTAAGTAGGAATGCTTGAGGGAAGCTGTAATGCATTTTGCTTTCTTTCTGCAAGCTGATGACAGCAGCAATGCATACTATGCTGTGGTGTTAGTGAAACGAAATCCATCCAATGCTTTCACCATCAATGACCTGAAGGGGAAGAAGTCCTGCCACACGGGGCTGGGCAGAACTGCTGGATGGAACATCCCCATTGGCTTGCTCATTAAGAGGGGTGTCATTAAGACCAAGGACTGTAATATTCCTCAAGGTAAGATGTCAGGAGTACATATAAAAAAATTACACTAATAGTCTAACTATAGCCTTTGATTAGAGAAACCATTTTGACATTTCATAGCTCTGTATTGTTTGTCTGTTGTGAAGGGGTGTTGTGTTTTTAATGTAGTGATTTGAAACTTTGGAGCTTGCCACCAGAGTAGACCAATGGAGAGGTCATACTGAGTGTGTTACATCTACCACATTTCTTCCTTTATCATACAATCACTGGTGAATTTAAGTTGGAAGTGATCTTTGGAGGTGATCTGGTCCAACCAATTGCTCAAAAGAGATCCAGTTAGAGGAGATTACCCAGGGCCATGTCCAGGCATGAATGGACATTACACACAGCCTTGCTGGACTTTTGTCCTAGTATTTGACCATCTTTTGCATATAGAAGTATTTTTCTTGAACCTAATCAGACTTTTCCTTCTTGTAACTTCTGCCTGTTGCTTCTTGTCCTTTCACTGGTCATGTCTGAGAAGGACCTGAACCTGGTTTCTTGAAAAAACAGCCCACTGTAAAATGAGGACATCCGTACACTGACCCAACGCAGCTCTCAGCCTGTTATGATTGGTGTTTGCGGCTCTCTGGCATCCAATTTGCTCTAGAACATCAACGTCTTTCTAACACTGGGAGCTCAAAATTTGGCACCCATGTCAGAGGAGAGTAACAGCTTACTCTGACTGCTCCACTGCCACAAACCAGTATGCCATTAGCCTTCAAAAGCACAAAAGCATTCTGACAATTTGTGGTCAGCGTTGTCCACCAAACTCCCCAGATCCTTTTTATACACAGCTGCTTTTCACCCTGTCAGTCCCCAACCTGTCCTGATCTTATCCCATCCCAAAAGCAAGATTCTGCATTCATCTTTGTTGAACTTTGAGTCTCCTGACAGCCTCTTTGTCCTGCCTTCCATGGCAACCCCGGCCTCCTGCCTGTCAAACTGCAAAAGTTTACTCCAGTTCTCAGAAATGCATTTGAAGAGCCCATTGCTTTCTGTAATTAATTGATTTTAGGTTTATCATACGGACTTGAAAATCCTGCTTTCATACCTGACTGTCTCAGCTCTTCCTTGAAAATACTGACTCGAGTCAGGTATCAATGATTAGATAGTCAGAGACACTCAGATAGCCTGTACAGACATATGCTCTCTAGGTGGTGGGACGTCACTGGCAATGACTGTATTCCTGTCCTGAACTTTACTGCCTTTATTTTCAAACTGTAATTAGTAATGGAACTACATAGCACGACAAGGAAAGAATCAATGAGCACAGAATCCAGATTCTATTTTCCTATTTCCCAGGAGGCTCCTTGGTTTTATTGCGTAATCAGCTAAATGGTGCTTGGAAAACACCAGTTCTGAATTGTAAATTCAAGTAAAGCAGCTGTAACTTGCATCTCTAGTGCTCTTCTGAAAGCTCAGTGGTTATAACTTCATGACAGTGCAACTACTTTTCTGGAGAAGAGCTTATGCTTTACTGCCATTATATCAGTTTGGTTTTCTTTCCCCAGCTGTGAGTGAGTTTTTCTCTGCCAGTTGTGTACCTGGAGCTGAGCAGGATAATTCCCCACCAAAACTCTGTCAGCTGTGCGTTGGGGATGATAGTGGAAACCATAAATGCAGTGCAAGTAGCCGAGAACGTTACTACAGCTACAGTGGAGCCTTCAGGTAAACAATACCTATGGTTGTTAGTCTGTCAACCTGTCAAAAGCTAAGGAGGAACTGTGTTCCATCCCAGTCAGCAGAAAGCAGTTCTTGCTGCTCAAACTGGATGGCATGTGCCACAAAGTGTGACATTGTGTCCCCAGATTTCTTCAGCAACACAGGTGTGTTATGAGGTGTTCCATTAAATCAGGGCAAAGCCTTTTCCTGGCTCACAGCCAGCCAGATGACGCGAGCCAAATCCCTGTTTCTGTTTACAGAGCAATGGGCACCTTCCTAGTGAGGCCCAAGCACGTTGTCATCGTTTTCCAGGCTTGCTGTAATCCAGTTTGACAGTCTGCCACTTTGCATGGCTGGGAGCTTTAGCAAGGAAGCAAGCTAACTTCGACCAGTATTTTGCAGTTCTGAGTCATGCTGAGCTTGGCAGGCTAGGGAGGGGAAGCCTTATTCGTTGGTGGCTCTATGTGAAGGTAGATTAGGGTTTGGGTGACAAGTGGAGGGTAATCTTCAGCGAGGTGAGGATGAGTGAGGCTGTGATACTTAAGTGATCCTTTCTGGAAAAAGTTATGGAAGGTGACTGACATGACCTTAAAATGCAGCCTCAGATTTTTCAGGTTTCTTCAGTGCTGGATATCACAGAATCCTGCAAACATTCTGGTTGGAATAGCCCCTCAGGATCACCAAGTCCAACTGATATCCCTGCTTGATAAGGTTCATGCTAAATCATATCCTCAAGCACTACATCAGAATGACTTTTAAACACATCCAGGGTTGGTGAGTCAGCCACCTCCCTGGGCAGCACATTCCAATGCCTGACCACTCTTTCCCTGAAAAATCACTTCCTAATGTCCAGTCTAAACCTACCCAGTCTTAGCTTGGAACCACTCTCCCTTGTTCTGGCTTCAACTGCCTGTGAGAACAGACCAGCACCAACCTCTCCACAGTGTCCTTTCAGATAGCTGTAGATGGCAGTGAGGTCTCCCCTCAGTCTCCTCTTTTTCAAACTAAACAGGCCCAGCTCTTTCAGTCACCTCTCCTAAGATTTATTCTCCATCTTCAGACTAACCTAGCTGCAGGTATGAGAGATCATTGACTTTGTAAAATTCACAAACTTGGGGAAAATTAAACTCTGCAGAGTACTGAAAAATTTGTTGGGAACAGCCCTTCCTGATGGGGAATGCAGTGGACAAACAGCTACTGAGTCCCTAGTTACCTGTGTGACGTTGTCAGCAACATGGTGGTGAGACCTCTGATTATAACCACTCATGTTAAACCAGGTACATGAGTAATACATGCATTTTGGTATCTCTTAGCAATAGTAACTTTCCCTCACACTTGTGTGTGGTTTCTGTAGTACAATTACACCTGCATGTTGTCTTGTGTTAGGAAGCTCCTCTTGAAAACACTTCCAGAATAAACTAAAGAAACTACCACTGAAGTCTACTGCCCACATTTGCCCTGCAAGCACACTCAACTGTTGCTGTCTACAACTACCTGAAGGGTGGTTGTAGCCAGGAGGAGGTTGCTTTCTTCTCTCAGGCAACCAGCACCAGCACAAGAGGACACAGTCTCAAGCTGTGCCAGGGGAAGTTTAGACTGGAGGTGAGGAGAAAGTTCTTCACTGAGAGAGTCATTGGCTACTGGAATGGGCTGCCCAGGGAGGTGGTGGAGTCACTGTCCCTGGAGGTGTTCAAGGCGGGTTTGGACGTGGCACTTGGTGCCATGGTCTGGTCTTGAGGGCTGTGGTATAGGGTTGGACTTGAGGATCTTTGAGGTCTCTTCCAACCTTGGTGATGCTGTGATACTTTTTAATACCTTGTAAAAGTGATGGATATTTCCCCTTTCAGGATGTTTCATTTTTCTGTGTTTGCTTATTGTCTTAGGATCCAGTGCACTTGCTTGCAGGACTGAATGCTAAACACATCTAAATTCACAGATGCTTTGAATTTTTATCTCTCATTTCCTAAAGGTGCCTGGCAGAGGACTCTGGTGATGTGGCCTTTGTCAAGCACTCGACAGTGTTGGAGAACACAGATGGTACTTGCATATCTCTTTATTATAATTCGGTTATTCTTGAGCATTTTGCTCTGAAGCATTCAATGACTGACAACAGCCAATTTCTTTTTATTCAGGTAGAAACACTGACAGCTGGGCCCGAGACCTGAATTCCAGAGATTTCCAGTTACTGTGTCCAAATGGTGCACGTGCTGAAGTCACACAGTTTGCTGAGTGTCACCTGGCTCAGGTGCCAGCTCAAGCCGTTATGGTTCACCCAGATACCAATGTTTTTGCTCTGTATGGACTGCTAGACAAAGCCCAGGTATTCGTAAGTGATTTGTTCTATGGGGGAATTGTGTGTGGTCCAACAGACCAAGGATAAAGACAACAGGATCATACTGCTATACTATATTTCTTGCTTCGTGGGACTGGCAGCATGTAGTGTGCAGAGCCTTGCTGTTGGTGTGGGAGGGAGGAGGTAAAGACAAGCCAGGTAATTCTCCTAGTAAAATGACACTGGTGCCTAGCCACTGGTTTTGGTAGTCATTTTCCTGAAGCCCAGGCTGCATGACTTTGAAGTCTGCTAGAAATAGAGTGCAAGCTAACACTTTCCTGCCCTTGAATTTTCCTAGGAATTCAACAGAACGTTGCTGGCTATATTTATGGGGCAACCATGCACATGGTCAACCATCTAGGCAGATCATGCTTGGCTGCTACAGTCAGGTTGCTGTCAATACTGAAGTTGTCCAGTTTAGAAGTAATACTGAGTATCTCCATGCTAGGTTTCAGTCATTTCTCTAACTCCTGTGAAGCCAAACCATATATTCACAATATTTAGATAGGAGAATTTCTTTAAAATACAGCTTTTTCCAGATAGTGACAAAAAAAACCAAAGTCACAAATGCTGTTCTTGTCATTGCCAGTGGCCGAATTCTGTATCTAATCTACTAGAGCCTCTAAAAGCAAATGTGTGAAAGAGATTCAGCTACTGTGTATGAATTTTGAATCTACGAGAGTAATGTACTTAAGTGTGCACAATACTGACAGTTTTGTATTGTTTTCAGGACTACTTTGGAAATAACAGCAATGGAAACGGATTCAAAATGTTTGATTCATCAGCTTTTCAAGGCAAAAACTTGATCTTTAAGGATTCTGCTGTTGGGATTGTGCCAGTAGGAGAGAGGAGGACATATGTAGAATGGCTGGGGAGTGAATATATTGGCTCCCTTGAAGGGCTGCAAACACCACAGTGCTCTGGGGCAGGTAATAAGATAAGACAACACCTACTCATGACTGCTGCCATTCCCCTTCTCATTTTGTGTCAGATACAAGGCTTGGACTAGCAAGGTCCAGAGGGCAAATTCCAGGACTCCTCTGCCCTTCCACCTTTTTTCTTCAGATAAGCTGTTTGGTTAATGTGCTGTGCTAACATTTGACTGTCTCTTCCTTCCTCTTTGCAGCACAAGTGCTAACAGCACCTGCTTATTGGGGGAGTGGGGTGGGGCTGAAGGTGCCCCTGTGAACAGGGTGGAACTTGGGGCAGAAGCCAGCAGTACTTGTGAGCATGGTTTACAAGACCAGTCCAAAACTGGATCATTTTTTGCCATGGTTGCTGATGTTGAAACACCCTGGGCTGGAAGGTTCCCAGGTGCTCTTAGATGGATTTTACTGGGTTGTTGATCTTTAAAGGAATTTATGCATCTTGAAAGGCAGTATCAAAGCTTGTCTAGTGAACCCTCTCTGGCTTCCTGGCTGGTTCAGACGCATACATCCCTGCTTATCCCACCTTAGAGCTGCTGAGGGTATCAGTTTCTGATGAGCTCTGTTGCCAGAAAAGGTAAGTGTGCAGAGAGGGTGGACAGACTCTGGGCAGAGACAACCTGCAGTCCAGAATGGAGTTCTGCCATTGGCAAGATCCTCCACCTTCTGGTAGAAGAAAGTAGGGAAAATCTCCAAAGTCACTGGATGAAAAAGAAGGCCAGAGAGACTTGGAGGGGGGAATACCTGATTGCACTGGAAAGAACTAAGACAGATTTGTGCATCCACCAAGCTTGGTGGCTTTCCACTCTCACTGCTTGTGAGAGGTGTCGTCTGCCCTGTGATGTCATTGGATACACTCTCCATCAGAGACTTGTGGCTGTTCTCCTTTAACGTGGGGTTGTTTTGAGTGCCCCTGCATGAAACTTGTGTTTGCTGTTAGTGAAACAAAATGGTTCGCTTAGGATTCACTGTTTCTGTATCTACTGGCTTGTAGCACAGCTTTCATTTTTATCAGTAGCTCTAATAACAAATGTTGCTGTGCTGCTGGCAAGGCAGCGTCCTCCTGACCACAGCTTCTGCCTCATGATCCTGGGATGAAAAGACATTTGGCTTAATTTAAAAAACCAACCAAACAAAAAAGTTAAAAGTAGACGATAATGATAATAACAATAATAATTATGTAAATAAGTGAAAATAACAAATAAACATGAGAATTAAAGTGTATGCGGACTTCAGCCTGATCGCTACACCACTCATTTCCCCTCATTTGCGGGCAGTTAGCATTTGCCCCTCACTTCTGTGCCACCCATCTGCTCCCCTTGCTTTGGAGGGCAAGAGACTCACTGTGGGCTCCTGCTTTTTCACTTCATCTTTGTGTCGTGTCTGCAGCAGCCGTGCCGCTGCCCCCAGCCCACAATTGCTGACCACGCGGTTACTCGTTTCCTTATCTCTGGGGTTTTTTTGGTCAGTTATGAGATATAATGCACCTTACACTCAACTGAGCTGTCGAACGCTGCCCGGGGCGCTGGAGCCAGGCGGTGCGGGACCAGCAACGTGCAAGACAGCGCCGCGTCGCGAAGGGCGCTGCGCAAGCGCGCCGGGCTCCTGCTGCGGCGCCTCGACCGGTGGGAGCGCTCCCCCTGGCGGTACGGCGCGGGCGGGGCTTCGGCCGGCGCCGGCATCGGCATGTGGGCTAAGGGGCTGTGGGCGCTGCTGGCCGCGCTGCGGGTGGGCTGGTGCTTGCTGCCGCAGGCCGGCTACCTGCACCCTGACGAGTTCTTCCAGTCGCCCGAGGTTATGGCAGGTAAGACGGTGGGTGCTGTTGGGAGGGGCGGGGCTGAGGCGGCCCGACCCAGAGGGGCACCGGCACCCGGCCACGACTCTTCAGAGGGGGAGCGGCGGGGAGACTCTGTGGCTGCGTTTTCCCGTGCAGCCTCGCAGCGCGGGCTCCGCGGGGGAGATAACGCCTAGCTGCGCGCCGTGTAGGCGCCTATCTGTTCCGCACCCCCTGCGCGGTCGGCAACGGGCGGTTATTTCCGTAAGAACACGAACCCCGCAGTGTGCGCCCTGCTCCCATGTCCTTACAAAGCGGCTCTGGCGGGCAAGGCAGGTGCGTCTCGGCGGTTCTGGGTGTCTCTGCTGTGCTATCCACAGCAAGTGGCGCCTGGAACCGCGTCCCTCTATGAGAGTTGGATTTTTTTGTTTGCGGGATTTTTGGGTGTGTTTTGCTTTGCTCGGTTTTTTTGTTTGTTTTGCTTTTGGCTCTTTTCTCTTCAAATTTTGCTTTAATAGCATACTCCTAAAATGTTGACACCAGTTTTAAAAGTTTAGGGACTGCTCTGCATCTACCTTGATGCTTCTTATATTAGCATATATCTCTAAATAAAATGTTATGTATGTATGTTTGTTTTTATTTCTTCCTGTATAGGAGATATTTTAAACCTACAGGTCTATTATCCTTGGGAATTCCTTTCCACCTCTCCTTGCAGAACAGTCGTTTTCCCTTTGATGACATCTGGAGTTACCTACTGGGTGATCAAATCTTTGCAGCAGCTGGACTTATGTTCAGGTTGCATCAACAGCTACACCCTTCTCGTATCCCCTCGCCTTCTCTTTACGGTCTCTTCTTTCATCCTCGACTATAGTGCTTATCGATTAGCACCTTCCTGGGAAGCGGATCCATGGAAAGCACTGCTACTTCTTGCTGGATCCTATGTCACTCTGGTGTTTTATACAAGAACATTTACCAACGCACTTGAAGGACTTCTCTTTGCTCTTCTGATGGTATTGGTTTCCTCAAGGAAGTCTGATGGCAGCTTAACAGTGCCTACAAGCAGTCCCCTTATAGGTATTATAATGACTGCTGGTTTTTTTAACAGGCCAACTTTTCTGGCATTTGCTCTAATGCCCCTGCTTTACTGGGCAGGTATAATTGCTGGCTCTCACAAGAGCATTAAAAGTGTCATAAACCACTTTTTGAAGCTTGTCCTATGTGCTTGTTTTACTGCCATTGTTTTTATAATGGCCGACACCTTCTATTTTGCCTCCGTGGACTTAGACAATCTCTACAGTATTAGAAGGGGCAGCCTGTTCAATGTGCTAGGTCAATTAAATGAGAAAATTATAGTAACCCCTTTCAATTTCCTCAGATATAATCTTAATCCTCATAATCTTGCTCTGCACGGAAGTCACCCACGAGTCACCCATTTTGTGGTCAATGGAGTAATGCTCTTTGGGATCTTACATATTCTGGCCATTGGTGCTGGTTTTAAAATGTTAAAGAAATATATCCATCATTTAATATGGGCCAGATCACATCGCCAGGGGTTATCTGGGTTATTAGTGCTTTCTGAGGGCAATCCAACATTACTGCTGTTTTATTTTGTTCCTTTGGCATTTCTCTCCCTATTCAGCCACCAAGAACCTCGCTTTCTCATTCCTCTCATCTTGCCATTGGTCCTGTTCAGCACATCACAGCACAGAGCTGTGAAGTGGAAACACGTTATTGTTATTTTCAATGTCCTAGGGGCTTTGCTATTTGGGTGCTTACACCAGGGAGGAGTAATACCATGTTTATTTCACTTGGAGGAACTTCTGCATTCTCCAGAGTCCTTTAACCATACGAGACACTATACTCTGCTCTTTGCTCACACCTACATGCCTCCTAGGTCTCTGCTTAATATTGAGAAGAGAGACATGTATATAGAAGTCATTGATATGGCTGGATCTGGAGAAGAAACCCTCTGCCAAACAGTAGAGCAACAAGCAAACAATTCTACCTGCAATGACTGTCATGTTTTTGTTGTAATTCCTGGTACAGTCAGAGCCATGATTACAAACTGTGATGTTTCATTCAAGAATGAGACTTTGATATTTCCACACTTATCAATGGAAGACCCACCACAGATACCCTTGCTATTCAGTGGGAAATGGAGAAGTCAGTTAGGACTATACATCCTTCAACTAGACAGAGATCAGAACAACCTTTAGATTTTAGGAGAATGATGTTTTAGTTTTTCGTTTTACTCAGGCACTGTCCAAAGGTGCTGCAAGACCACCTTCTTCACAGACTCACCTTCAACACAAGCAGTGCCACTGGGAGTTCCTCTGAGATTCTTTATTCCATTTCTTTGTGATTACACTCATCCAATAGAGCCAGTTCTGGAGAGAACCTGCTTAAAAGTCATTCATATGAACTTGTGTCATTTTTCTGATGAAATTGGGGCCCATCTTAGCTCTTTCTAGCTGAGATTTATTTTTCAAAGTTCTTACACTCTTGAAATCATTGTGAATTGTGTGTTTACTGATAGCAGGCATTCATTCAGCCGCTGGAGAGAAGTTACAGGACTAGACAAAAGCTTGTCTGACTCAGTTTATTTTATGCTCTTAAAAATACAGAGCTGTCTCAGCCATCAGACCAGACTGCAGTCACAACGCAGGCACCAGCACTGTAATTTTGTGTTGGGTGGCTCCGTCTTGAAAAATCCCCAGCCCTGATCTGACAGAATCTGATTTAGGACATGGAAGATGCTTCAGCGTAAGTACTTGTGCTAAATCCTAAAATCCAAGCTTTGCCTGTTTAGCGTTTCTTACTGCTGCTCCATTCTCGAGGACGCGCTTCACGTGTATTACAACAGGAGCTTGAGAAGGCTGTTTTGAGGGCATTAACCCTATTTATTATTTAGCTCCTTGTTCAAGGAACTGTGCAAACAGAAATCAGGGAGCTCAAAGGGATCTGATCCTTTGCTTACATTTGACCAGATGGATCTCTGAACAGGCTGACCGTGGGGTTAGAGATCTAGGGGAGCGTGTGAGGATCCAAGGGTGGAGCCGCATCCCCTCTGCCCCGCTTTTCAGTAACCACTCCCCATCAAATCAGCTTAGTGAGAATGACAGTTTGCATCCTGGCTCTCTATTGGAGAGCAGTCTGACCTTAAAGTGTGATACAAATAACCCCGAGCTTCATCTGAGAACACTGTATAAGCTTACATACAGAACTTGCTCATACATGCTCATGGCACAACTAACAATTTCTGGGTTTGCCCGCTGTAAAGGGCTAACCCTCCTGGGTGGGGGGAGTGGTCAGAACTTGACCCCACGTCTGCTCGACCCTAGGTGTAGTGTTTAGCCCACTCCCACTTCCTGTCTGGACCCCCTATATAAACAGTGGAACTTCCTCTTTCTCCCTCTCTCCTACCTCGTGGCTAGCCTCTGCCACGCTGTGGACATCTCTTCAGACCTCTGCCATCCATCCGGTTGTGTATATAAATATTTTTTGTACCTTGTTATCTCTTCCCTATACCTATTTGTAACTCCCCTATTTTAAATACCTTTTATTTGTTGTTAAAGTTTTCTTTTACCTTCCAAATTGTGGCCAGACTGTTCTGTGGGTGGCTTTACCCCTTCTGCCTTCTCTTTTCTCTCCCCCTATCCAAGAAGTGGGGGAGGGGGGAGAGGAAGACATCCTATTATTACTGTATTGGTTTCCCTTGAGAAGCAAAACTCTAACTAATACACTTGCCTGAGTTTCTGGGTTCAGAACATTCAGAGGTGCTAATTTGGCACATGCATTGTAGGTCACGCCTCTCTATAACCGAATCTTGGCACTTGTAATTCTTTTGCTCAGAAAGGCAGTAATGCTTTTTCATAGAATCACAGAACTGTCAGGACTGGAAGGGACCTCAAGGATCACCTACCTCCAGCCCCCCTGCCATGGACAGGGACACCTCACACTAGATCAGGCTGTCCAGAGCCACAACCAGCCTGGCCTTAAACATCTCCAGGGATAAGGTTTCCACCACCTCCCTGGGCAACCCATTCCAGGCTCTCACTACCCTCATGCTGAAGAACTTCCTCCTAACATCCAGTCTGAATCTACCAATTTCTAGCTTCGTTCCATTCCCTCTAGTCATATCACTACCTGACATCCTAAAAAGTCCCCCACCAGCTTTCCTGTAGGTCCCTCCTTAAGATACTGGAAGGCCACAATAAGGTCACCTCTGAGGATTCTCTCCTCCTCCTCTCCACATCCTTCTTGTAATAGGGGCTCCAGAAATGGACACAGTACTCCAGGTGGGATCTCACCAGAGTGGAGCAGAGGGGGCGAAATGCCCCCCCCGACCTGTTGGTCATGCTTCTCTTGATACAGCCCAGGACACAGTTGGCTCTCTGGGATGCAAGCGCACACAGGTGGCTTCACCAGTACCCTCAAGTCTCTTTAACTCAGGGCTGCTCTCAGGCCCACCGCTGCCCAGCTTACATCAGTGCTTGGGATTGCCCCAACCAAGATGTAGACTTAATACATTTTGCAGTTCTTCCCCCCACAACTTTACATGAAGTCTTATGAGCTCTATTAAAGACATGAGGTCTTTTTTCAACACAGATAAGAATAGTATATATTGATGCTAGGCTCTAAAGGGAGGCTAGGAACAACCTGTATGAGGGATTTGTCCTTGTCTTTGAAACTATGATCTACATTTTTAAGGAGCACAGGTCTTGCTCTCTTGTAAAGCATTTTGTGTTGTCACCCCTTCATCTCACATCCTTCATCCTTCATCACTGACCCACTTGTAAATTAATGGTGCATGTTTTGGGGGGCAGGTAGAGGGAGAAGGGTGTGCACATTATGTTTGTACCAATGACTCTTAAAATAGTGGAAGTAGTTATGAAAGCACTGTATCATCAAATGTATTTTCCCAGTAAATTTTGGTTTTGCTGCCTTATATTGGGATGACAGCCATGTGCCACAACTGATACTCCACATCCTGCTTAACTCTTTTCAACTTTATTATAATAAACAGCTGTTGAAAATTATTTTAATAGAAATTATGATCTCTGTTAGTCTTAGGGGGGTAGATCTTGAATCTCTTTAAGGATAGAGCCAGGAGGAGAAACTCGACTATCAATACTAACTCAGGCTGGAAAGACTCTCCTCCTGACTCCTCAGCTAGAGTTCTATGATTTACATCATAGATCCAATTTTCCCATGCGTGCACACCTAAGTCTTTGTTGCTGGAAGGTTTAACAGAAGTGCTGGAAATGTTATCTCAGATAATATGCAATGTTACTTTCACCTGGGGTGATACCAAGAATTAAAACTATCCTTCCTAGTTACCTAAGCATCTAATTAGCTGAAGTAAATAAGGACACACGGTGTGAAGGAATGTTAACTATTTAGTCTCCTATACAGTGTTAGATAGAACAATTTAAGTAAATCAGCCCAGTGTATCATGTGTGATGGATACATCATAGATTCACAGAATGGTTTAGGTTGGAAGAGACTTCCTCTCCCATGTGTAAAGTTAGGGTAGCTCTTTTGGTTTGTGTTTTGTTGGGGTTTTTTGGTCTCTCTAAACCTTTCTTCCTACCATTGACTTTAGTTGTGCTTTTTGGAGAGCTACTGCATTTTATTTTTTTTTTTTACATACCTGTGAAATACGCAGTTATCCTAGTCCTCATCATGATCGGTTAGAGTTCTTTCTGTATCAAAGTTGTATCGCATGTACAATGTTACTGTTCTATAGACAGAAACTGTTAAGTGTCTCGAGGGACATTTGTTTTTATTTCAATTTTCTTGCCAAGCACTTAAAAGTGACATGTTTGACAGCGTTCTGGACGATGATTAATGTGAGTCTGTTGCTGAGTACTGTGGAAAAGTGTAAACTGGCTCTGAAATGAAAATCCATCGTACCAACAAGCAGCATGCTTCACGTGTTCCTGCTTGGACTCAGGAACCGCTCCTGCCTTTGGGCTCTGGAAGAGCAGCGTACGCAGGCCTGGTAACGCTGGGGTTCCTCGCTGCTGGCGCCGCACGCCAGTACTACCGCTTCAGGAGAAGGCTTGCCGTGGTCCGGCCGTCACCAGGAGACCGTTAGCAAGGCCTCGGGCCCGTTCAACCGTTGGCTCTAGTGCACTCATTCCCCAGGGCTTGGCACACGAACGCAGCCGCGATTTCCTCCTCGTCTCTTGCGGGTTCCTTACGCTGGCTGCGGCTCGGCAACTACTTCGTGCTCGGCGCGGCGATCAGGATGCTGCCCCGGGGCCGCCGCTTCGGCCCGGCCCGCGCCCGGGAGGCCTTGGCCAGCCCCGCGCCCGGGCGCCGTCCTTGAGCTGCCTCAGGAAGGCGTCGCGCAGGCGGAACAGGCTGGGACCCAGATCCCGGGCCGCCTGGCGGGCGCCTAGCTGTCCGCGGATGATGGCGGAGGCGGTGAGGCGGGCGGCGGCGCGGACGGGCCGCGATTCGGAGAGCTTCTCGATGAGGCGCGGGTTGCTGAGCAGCGCGAACAGCACTCTCCGCAGTACCATCCTGCGACCGCTCTCGCCGCTGCCGCCCGCCTCCTCTCGCGAGAGCCGCTGCTACGCCCGCTCTCGCGAGAAGCAGGGGCCCAGCTCGCCGTTGGCTGTCCGCCGGCGTGCGCAGGTCGGATGCGCCGCGGCGCTGCAGGCGTGGAGCAGTCGCTGCGGCGGGGTAGCCATGTGTTCCACGGGGACGCTCAGCATCCTGCGCAGCGACTCCTACGCTGATCTCAGCCAGTACCGGGACCAGCACTTCCGGGTGAGTGAGACGCCGCCGCTGCAGCGAGCGGGGGCCTCGCCGGCCGTCGGCCCCGGTTTGATGCCCACTGTGAGGTAACGTTGTCTTTGCGGCTCAGGGCACTCGGTACGACCAGGAGCGTTTGCTGAGGAAGAGCTGCACGCTGTACGTGGGGAACCTCTCTTTCTACACCACAGAGGAGCAGATCCACGAGCTCTTCGGCAAGAGCGGCGACATCAAAAAAGTCATCATGGGGCTGGACAAAGTGAAGAAAACGGCCTGCGGGTTCTGTTTCGTGGAGTATCCTTCTGCGGGCCCGGCCCTGCCGCCCTGCGGCCGCCCGAGCCAGGCGGAGGGAGCAGGCCGCCTCAGCGGTGGGCAGGAACGTGGGTGAACTAAGGTGCTGGTTCTGAGTCACGGGGAAATTAGGCAAGGATACAATTATTTGGTTGCTAAAGTGTCAACAGGAGTCCTGGGTGAGGCAGGGCAGGCATCTGCTGCACGTCGAGTTAAGGTTTTCAAGTTGCTTTCACTCTGGTTCTTTAGGTCAGTTGCTTTTTAGCTAGTTGGTGTCTGCAACGAGAGCCCGTTCGTAGTTCTCGAGTGAAGAGCTGTTTCTTTCTGTGCAACCACGTCCGTAAATTGACCGTTGTTAATTTGCTCTCCCTGACGTCCGTTGACTTTATTATATGCTAGTCTCAGAGAAACACTTGCTCCTTCCAGCATACTTCCCAAAAAGTTTGCAGCATAAGGAGGTGTATGTGGGTTCTCATTCTTCTTTCTAGTAATAGAGGTTTACGATTCTAAGAGTGAGCGTAGTTAAAGACATTTACCCATTGTGTGTGTTTTTAATCAGCTTGAATTCCTGCACATTGCTCTGTTTCACTAGCAGGTTTTTTCAGCCCCCATAGGTCCCTGAAAACAGTTGCTTTTAGAAGTATTGGGGCAGGAACCTCATTTAAACAAATACTTGGGTTTGTAGCCTGCTTGCTAATGTTCTTTTCTCCATGTGCTAAAAATAGAAGCCCTTTTTTGTTTCATTAACCTGCTTGTAAGATACTACACGAGAGGTGATGCGGAAAATGCCATGCGGTACATCAATGGAACCAGGCTCGATGATAGGATCATAAGGACAGACTGGGATGCAGGATTTAAGGAGGGTAGACAATATGGTCGTGGAAGATCAGGGGGCCAGGTAGGTAGTTGTACAGTCTAGTTTTTAAGGGACTGGGTACTTTGCCAAATTACTTCTTGTTTGAGTGAATATACTTAGAATAACTTGAGAAATAACAGCTTCAGATCTGTCGTTTAAGGTAGCAATACATGTTGGTCTGTAATGTCTTTTAGTGATGGTATTACCTACTGAAAATAAGTAACTTCTCATATATTTCACTGAAAACTCTTTCAGAAGTCTCTTAGCTGCCTGGGGAGATGATGCTAAATAAATTAGCTAAAAAAACATAAGGCTGTCAAGAACACAGAGGACAGCACCCAGCTTACCTAAAGCTGATCGGGTAGCAGATGCATTTGCTGTTACTGCATGAGGCTAGTCCTCACTTTGGCTGTCTCGATTAAGAGTTCCCCTGGACACTATCAACAAAGGAAGTTACTTTATGCTGTATTCTAGGCTTCTCTACGATGCACATTGTCTTCGTTTTGATCAGGCAGCTCCCTGTGACCTTACACGCTGTGAACTGATTTTGTCTATATTCAGGTCATATAATAGTTGTTGATAAATCATTTGTCTTTACTTGACTTCCCCTTTTTCCTCCTTCATAAGGTCCGAGACGAATATCGGCAAGACTATGATGCTGGAAGAGGTGGCTATGGCAAAACAGTTCAGTGCCAGTGAATAGCAAATGACTCAGCAGCCTTATGGGACAACTAAATCTGCATTGTAAAGGCACAAAATAGTTCTGTTGGAAAACTTACGTAGCTGCATATTCACAATAACTACTCTCCTTGTTCCTGTGATCACACAGTATGTTCACTACTTATTTTGCTCTTAATACCTGCATCCAAAGCATTGCAGATCACAATACAGAAGACCTGGGGGCAGGGTTATACATAACAGTATGTGTGATGCTTTGGTCTCTAAATGCTGCTGTAACTACTAAAGCGTACAAAGGTTTAATGAGATGGTGCTTTGTTTCACTGGCAAAACTTGATTAACACTGGATTTTGTTTACATTGGTAGCACAGGGCAGGGAGCTAAAGAAAAGTAAAGACAGGTTGGTGCATATTTCAGAGATGAAAGAGAAGGAACCTGAAGAGAAAGTGAGATTTCTAGGGAATTTTTCCAGTAACTTGAAGTCTGTTGCAGATTTTCTGGGATCCTTTTACACTGAGTGCCCCTAGCGCTCCTACGTGAATGGCCACAGCAAAACAGATTGAGCCCAGGAATCATAAAGTGAGAAGCAAGCCTAGCAGAGATCAGCAGAGAGTCCCTTGCATTACAATTCAGAGCCATTTTGTGGTTTTGGATATAGAGAACAGCAAATACAATAACTACAGTAGCAGTTATTTTCACAGTTGGAGTAGAAGTATTTTGCTTCTTTCTGGTAGTTTGCTGAAGCCTTAATATTTGAGGAGCAGAGTATTTCCTGTGCATACCAGAATGGCATGGGTTTGTAGGATGTCTGATTAATTGTGAATAAGAAGAAAGTTTGTTCTCAAAATACATGTGAGAAACTTGATTCCAGAGAAAGGTGAGAATAAATAGGAGTTTTGAGAGGAGCCTTACTTTGTACATGGAGATTTTTATTTGCTCTCTGGATCCTATTAATACTGTTATATGTTGGGACTTTGGTGTACTGCAGACATACAGTAAAAAGCACTGGTGCTCTCACAAGCTAGACTTGCTGACAGGAAATAATTTTCAAGGAACTGTTCCATAACTTGGAGCTATAAGTGGACTTTTGAGTTCTTTGGAAATGGCAGTTCATCAACTGTGGTTCAAATACCTTTTTATTGATGTCTTCCTAAAAACCTTATATGTACCAGGTGCGTCAAAGTTGATCTTTACTTACTGAAGATATTGTTGGAAATCTTGATCTGTTTTTTGTCTACAGTTAGTCATAACTGTTACAGTAAATTCCAAATACATGGGTAGCACAACTGCAGTGAGACTTTACTTATGAAGGAAGTGACATTTTGAGATGGCTTTGGCTTTCTGTGGCACACGGAGTAAAACTAGATTTTCAGGATCACTTGGTGCTGTCTGCAAACAAGACTGAACAAAGTTACCTTCTTTTTATAGAGTACATTTGGTGGTAAGTTTACAGCCTGTCATCTGCTCTAGGAAACCTCTGAAGTTTTATTTTTCATTGTATTGATTTTGTATTAAAAAATGAATTACCAAAATTCTATGTCTCTTTAAAATAAAGATGGAATATGAAAATCTGTTGGAATGTCTTAGCAGAATTTGTGATAGAAAGGAGCACTCTACAGGCTCTTGTCCGCATCCTTTGCTTGAGTGTTTTGTCAAGTGGTGAGAGTGGATATTCCTTCCCTTTGGATTTTCACAGAATGTTAGTGGTTGGAAGGGACCTTGAAAGGTCATCCAGCCCAACACGTCCTACCAGAGCAGGATCATAGAATGGTAAGGTTGGAAGGGACCTCAAGGATCATCTAGTTCCAACCCCCTGCCATAGGCAGGGACACCTCCCACTAGTACAGGTTACTCAAGACCCTGTCCTGTCTGGCCTTGAACACCTCCAGGGAGGGAGCAACCACAACCTCCCTGGGCAACATGTTCCAGTGTCTCACCACCCTGCTCTAGGATCACCTAGAGCAGGTCACAGAACACATCCGGGGGGGGTTGAATGTCTTCAGAGAAGAAGACTCTGCCATCTTTCTGGCCAA
Organism: Eubucco bourcierii; assembly: GCA_013396675.1. Classification (NCBI taxonomy): domain Eukaryota; kingdom Metazoa; phylum Chordata; class Aves; order Piciformes; family Ramphastidae; genus Eubucco; species Eubucco bourcierii. Next base: position 175,546 of record VWZE01012354.1, on the reverse strand, counting down.
CCTGTTCTGGTCACCCTCACAATGAAAAAGTTTTAACTTGTGTTTACATGGAACCTCTTCTCCAACTTGGACTCACTACCCCTTGGTCTATCATTGGACACCACTGCCCTTCACATCTTTGTAATCATGAATGAGGTCACCCCTCAATCTCCTTCAGGCTAAAGAGCCCCAGCTCCCTGGGCCTTTCCTCATAAGGAAGGTGATCCATGCTCTCCATCACCTTTGTGGCTCTGCACTGGACTCTTTCAAGGAGTTCCCTGTTGAACTGAGAGGCCCAGAACTGGACACAATATTCCAGATGCAGCCTCACTGGGCTTGTTCAATTCTTAAGCGAATGCTGAAAGACATTTGGTTAATCCTCTTCATTCTGTTATGTTTTGTGTTACAGCATGTTAACTTTTTACTGAAGTGAATGTGAAAGTCTTTGGTGTGTAACAACTATTTTGCAAGGGGCACTTAATGATTTGAAACTTCATCTCTTAAGTGCCAAAAGACAGCCATTCTCAAATGAAAAGGAGGTGGTAAGATTTTTTTTTCTCTAATACACTTTTCTGCTGTATATGTGTCAATGTCTATGGAAAGCATTTTTTCTGTGTTCTTTTGGTTGGTTGGTGTTGCTTTATTTAAAGTGAGATTTTCTACTATGAGAGAAGTTGCAGTCAGAATGGGACTTAAAAGCACAGGCTGTATCATTTGAAGTCTTAGTATCTCAAAAGTACATAGAGAGGAAGTTAATTGAACATGGTTTGATTTTGGCTCTTCCTGACTGAAATCTGGCATGGCTCTACTGAAGCTAGTGCTTAACAAAAGTAGCTCAATGAAAGTCTAAAACTTTACTGGGAGGCTTCTTCAGCCTTCTGACATGCCAGTGTGTTGTGTTCTCTTGGAAGAATAGGACTCCAGTGGTCTTTTGATAGGCCAGTTTATGATGATTACACTTCAACAAAAGTATATATAAGCTCTTTATTTTCTAAGTTCTTGTTCATCATAGAATGGTTTGGGTTGGAAGAGACCTCTGAAGGTCATCTAGTCCAGCCCTGCTGCTGTCAGCAGGGGCATCCTTCGCTAGATGAAATTGCTTAGAGCCTCATCTAGCTAAACCTGGAATATCTCCAGGGATGGTACCTCAACAACCCTGGGCAACCTGTTCCAGTGTTCTACCACCCTCACGGAAATGAACTTAACAGCCAGTCTAAATCTAATTTAAACTCATTGCCCCTCTCTCTGTCACTACAAGGTCCTCATTTTTACTCTTTTTATAGATGGGTGTAATGTTTCCCTTCCAGTCTCCAGGGATTTCACTTGACTGCCAGAACATTTCAATTATGGAGAGTGCCCTGGCAACTACATAAGCTAATTCCTTGAGAACTCTGGAGTGCATCTCACCGGATCCCATGGGTTTATGTATGCTGAGATTCCTCAGGTGGTCCTGCATCTCCCTTAATGGTAGGTGAGACATTATGCTGGTGGCCCATACTTTGTGGGACATCAACTTGAGAAGAGGATGGAGCAAGATTACCAGTGAACAGTGAGGCAAAGAAAGTTCTTCAGTACCTCAGTCTTCTCATCTGTTGACACCAGCTCTCCAGTCTCGCTCCTTGGAGGGGGTTCACTTTCTTCAACCTTTCTTTGCTGGTTGATGCAGCTGTACAAGCCCTTTTTGTTATTCCTTGCTTCCCTTACCAGGTTCTAGCTGTGCCTTTGCCTTCCTGATCTCGTCTCTATGTAACCAGGTGGTGTTCCTCTACTCTTCCCAGATTACCTGTCTGTGAAGTTCCCTCTTGCTCTGTATTTTGACCAGCAGCTCTCTATTCAGCTATGCTGGTTTATTTTCATCTTTGCTTGATTTCTTACACATAGGGTTTGAGAGCTCTTGTGCTCTAAACGCAGTGTCCTTAAAGGTGATGTCCTGAAAGATCTGCCAGCTCTGCTTTGCTCGCTTTTCCCTGAGAATCCTTTCCCTTGGGATCCTACTGACATGCTCTTCACATCAGTGATGAGCATTTGTGCCCGTCAGATCCAGTGATGGTCGATGGGTAGGACTGTCTATTATCTGTCTCGGGAAGTTATCTTTGAGGCACTGCAGGAGTCTCCTCAATTGCCTGCAGCTTACTGTGCTGTTTTTCCAGCAGATGTTGAGATGGTTGAAGTTCCCCAGCAGGAGAAGAGCCTGTGAGCATGAAACCTCCTGTGGCTGGAGTAGGAAGGCTTCGTTGGTTGGCTTCTCTTGATCTGGTGGCCTGTAGCTGATGCCAACCACAAGGTTCTCTTTGTTGCCTTTGTCTTTAATTCTTATCCATAAGACTTCAACCTATCCATGGTGTTCTTCAGGGACAGTTTCTCACATTACCCCTTTCCTGACATAGAGGGCAACACCTCCACCCCTCCTCCTTCACCTGTCCTTTCTGTAGCCGTCAATAGCTACTCTTCAGTCACGGGATTCATCCCACCAAGTCTCAGGTCATAGTTTTCTAACCACACAGTAGCTTCCAACTCCTGTTTGTTGCCCATACTGCGTTTGTTCATGCAGAGGCTTCAGTTGGGCAGTTGGCTGCATCTTTTTCTTAGCAGAGCTCCCCTTGATTTCCTTGAGGTATTTCATGGGAGTTTCCTTGCTGGCTTCTTCTGCCTCAGGAGCCCCCAGTGAGTCAATCCTCTAATAAATAATTAGATACTTTTATGGAATTATATCCATAAAGAAATACTTCAGCTAAGAGTATGAGTGGCAGCTTAGGTAGACTTTAATGGAAGAGGGGCTGTTACAAATTAATACATCAAGAACTTCAGTCTTTTACCCCAGACTCTTGTGCAGGCTTGTGGGGGATTGGTTTACGTACCTCTCCTTGGCACCAATTGCTGCAAGTAAGATTTGTATTCAGAGCATTTGAGTCTTTGTATTACAGTGTAAACCCAGTAGAGTGTGGGAGCATTAAAGGCCTTCATTTTGAGTGACTGACAAAATAATGCCTGTTACCAGTGCAGCCCTGCAGGCTAGATTCAAGGTGGTCTTTGTATCAGTCAGGTTACTTGTACCAGCAGCAAAGTTTCTCCTCAGGTTGATGCCAGTGCAGCTACCATTGGTGCTAGCATAAGACTTTTTTTTCTCTCAGACCACAAATTGAAAACAAATGGGAATATAATTTGCTATTTTGATATTTTTCCAATTAAATGCAACATAATTATCATCTTAAATTACTTTGAGTCAGCTTGCAATTAAATTTCTGGACAACGAAGCTTTCACCTTCTGTATGCCAATCCCTTCCTGCAAAGCCACAATCTGAAAAGGTGATTCTAATTTCCTACTCTGAATAGAAAAGAATGTATTAAGTATCAATAATACTTAATTGGCTTTAGAACTGTAGCTCACATGCACTTAAACTTGCTTCAAAATCAACTTGCTTCTATTTTCTGGCTTATATTTAAAGACACCCAGGTATCAAATATTTTTTATAATGGGGCATTTTTTGTGACTTGAAAAAGCATCGCCAACTTGTTCAGCTTCATTAGATTGTAAGTTTTTTGTTTTGGGGTGTGTTTGGTTTTCTGTCATACCACTGTTTTGCAACATCTGAAATGACTTTTTGTGGAAGCAAAACCCTTGTCAGCTTGTCACACTGCCACAAGATGTCATGAGAAGCCACGTCTCGCTTCAAGATGGGTATGCTGCCGGAGTCCTCACGATCAGCTGAGTCAAGTCATTGTTTTGGAACCATGTGTTCTGAAACCATCTGGTTTCACCATGCACTTATGCAGTGTTTCAGTTTCTTGAAGAACCTCTTTTACATTAGGCTTTCTGCTAAAAGCAGTAGTGAGCACTGCCTGTTTATGTACCCTGGAGCAGTAAATGTGGAAGTGTCTTAAGGTTGCGGATATGTAGTGTATCTCGTAACTCTTAAGCACTGTAGCACTGAAAGGCTCTGCATGTAGTAACCATCATTGTGCTTGCTGCCAAAGGACTGGTTTGTGGTTTGGCTTTTGTAATTGTTTGGGTTTTTTTTCTTCTCCCCTCTGAATTTACTCCAGTAAGAGGAGAAATGTGTTTCTAGGAACTAGAAAGGACTTTTTCTCATTTAATCCGGGAACATCCGAAAGCACTTCTGCTTCTTGTCAAGTCACTCCCCATGATTCACCTGAAGTCCTGCTTAGCTGGGGAGGTGCCAGTGGACTGGAGGGTAGCAATGAAAGGAAGAGAGGAGGATTCAGGAAACTTTAGGCCTGTCAGTCTGACCTTATTACCAGGGAAGGCCGTGGAACAGGCCATGTCAAGGGCTATTACAGGCCGTGTAGAGAACAACCAGGGGATCAGGCCCAGTTAGCAGGGGTCCTGCCTCATGAACCTGATGTCCTTCTATGACAAGGTGACCTGGCTACTGGATGGGGGAAAGGCTGTGGATAGTGTCTACCTAGACTTCCAAAAAGCCTTTGACACTGTTCCCCACAGAATTCTCAGGGCCAAAGTGCTTGTGGCTTGGATGAGCACAGCTCTACTGGATAAAGTACTGGCTGAACCAAAGGGTCCAAAGGGTGGTGGTCAGTAGAGTCAAATCCATCTGGCAACCGGTCACAAGTTATGTCTCCCAGGGCTCAGTGTTGGCACCACTTCTGTTTAACATCTTCACTGATGATCTTGATGAAGACATAGAGTGTGTCATCAGTAAGTAGTGATATGCTAACATAGAATCATAGAATGGTAGGGTTGGGAGTGACCTCAAGGATCATCTAGTTCCAACCCCCTGCCATAGGTAGGGACACCTCCCACTAGTACAGGTCATGGGGGAGCAGGATTGACTCCTGAGTTGTATCTCAAAGTGAGTCAGGGAAACTGAGGAAAACAGCATCACAAAAAGTAACCACAGCTTTTTGTTAGGAGAGATTCAAAATCCCTCGGGGTAAGTCTACAAAATCGGTTGGAGGGCAACGTTTTTCTCAGAATCCAAGCCTGTGAAGGCCAACAAGTATTACTTGGTCTACAGAGTTTAATAGAAAAAGGCTTTGCTTCAGGAGACTGCAGAAGCTGGCAGGATGTGGAAAGTGAGGGAAGATTGCAGCTGGTTTGTGCTAGTCCAGTAATTTGAATTCTAGACACAAAACGATCACCGCAGCAAAGTTAATAAAACATTAAAAGAGGTGCAGTAGCCTGAGTAAATACCTGGTGTCCATCAGCTGTCCCCAGATAGGGTGTTGATTCTGTGTTTGATCATGCACTTTCCCCTGAAGATATTTAATTGGACTAAAACTGACACGAGAGCGAGTTTATTGTGATTGATTCATTCCCTCTTAGGAAAGAAAATCACTTTGCTGCTGCTGTATGTGAGCGAGCAGTGCTGTTTCTTCTTGTGCTCTGCAAACTGTCTTCCCAGTCCAGCTGAGTGCTTCACAGGCTGGAGCACTCTGTGAGTGGTGCATGCCTCAGCAAGCAGAACACATTTGTTGTTGACAATATGAAGATGAATAAAATCAAGAACTAAGTAATTGTAATCTCTTTCTAGGGAAGAATGAGCCATGGCTCCAACTTCAGACAAATGTGAAGGTAATGAACTTCCCAGACCCACAACTGTCCAGAGAGAGAGCTATCAAACAAAGCTATATGCTTGAAAGTGCCAAAGCTTTAAGGTGCTCAGGTTGTGATGGGCTCTCAGACTGCAGAGTTTGCCATGCAGTGCTGTAGAGAGCATATTTTCACTGTATATGGCAGGACATGTCTATCCCACTCACCAAAGGACAGTCTGTTTTATCTGCTAAAGGCTTCAGAGCATGCAGACAGCTGCACTGTGGCTCTCTTCTGTGTATGTCAGAGTACTGTTCCCTGCAAGTGGCCCTAGAACAAAGCCTATGGTTTTCCTTTTTTAGTGGCTGTGGCAGGTGCTTCCACTGTTCACACTATCACAGTATCACCAGGGCTGGAAGAGACCTCAAAGATCATCAAGTCCAACCCATCACCACAGACCTCAAGACCAGACCATGGCACCAAGTGCCACGTCCAAACGCTCCTTGAACACCTCCAGGGAGGGTGACTCCACCACCTCCCTGGGCAGCCCATTCCAGCAGTCAATGACTCTCTCAGTCAAGAACTTTCTCCTCACCTTCAGCCTAAACTTCCCCTGGCACAGCTTGAGACTGTGTCCTCTTGTTCTGGTGCTGCTTGCCTGAGAGAAGAAGGTAACCTCCTCCCGGCTACAACCACCCTTCAGGTAGTTGTAGACAGCAATAAGGTCCCCCCTGAGCCTCCTCTTCTCCAGGCTAAACAATCCCAAGGGAGTTTTATTACAGCTGCTAAGTCTAAGGGAATATGTTCTACAAGTGTACAGCTACAACCACACAGAGTTTCCTCTGGGTTTAAGTTAATGTGAGAATACTAGAATCTTTCTTTCATCTTTTTTATACTTTAGGTCTTAATAAATCTGAAGGAATATTTTAATGAACATAAATTTGAAAATTGCCTCTCGATAATGGCTTATCCACTGTTAGCCAGAAGTTTATCCTGGGCTATGCAATTTAACAATGAAGTTCTCTCTTAGCTGCATATCGTTGCAACCCTAGGGAATTAATTTCTTCATGATTTCCACACAGATAACTGAACAAAGTCCAGTGTAAGTATAGTTTAATAGGACTTTTTTTAAAAGCAAGGTTTAATTTCTTTTTTTTTTTTAAGTTTTGAGGTGTAATTGATTTTCTAATTAAGGAAGCATGTGATCAAAATTAATTTTGTGTTAAGAACCCTTTAAAATAATGAATTATTTCAAAACTTTTTTTTTTTTATTGTGCTGGTTTGAGGCTAATTAGAATATTTTAATGAGAGAAATTAGATTATAGCATTTCATTGTGCATGGGGGGAAGGTAACTCCCAAACCATCAAAATTATTGAAAACGTTGTTGCCACAACTGCTGTCAGTGGCTGTGTAACCTACAGTAGAGATGTGAGAGACTAAAACGGCAAAGGATTTGCAATGGCAAAAGCTAGAAATAAAAACATAGCTTCCTATTCTGCCTTCTTTTTAAATGGAGACACCCCTTTGTCTTCAGGGATCCCAGTTCCATTTGAATAGGAAATGTTCTTTTTATGATTCTTAAAGTAAACCTTCAGGCCACAAACAGCAGTTCCACTTGTGGAGAGAAAGGTAAGAATTGTTTTCTGAAAACTTGTATGAAATTAACATCCTCTTTTGAACCCTTTCAGTCATTCAGTTGCTGAGTCCATTTAAGGAATCCTTGGAGAATTAATAGAAGCTATGTGAAAAATAATGTTAATAGCCCTCAGTGAAATTCTGGGTTTTGCAGTATTCACAGTTTAGTTTTTGAGTTATTTAACTGTTGATTTCAATAGGCCTTGGTTCATTAGTTGAACACACCACAAGGATGAAGAGTGAATTCACAGACTTTGGTGACATTACTGTGCCTGGACCTGGGAAGATAATCGTAGAATCATAGAATGGTAAGGTTGTCAGGGACCTCAAGGATCATCTAGTTCCAACCCCCTGCCATAGGCAGGGACACCTCCCCAGCCTTCCTGTAGACCCCCTTCAGATACTGGAAGGATGAACAGATTATCTGCTGCCATATGCAAGAGATACTTTTGTAAAGAGAAAAGGATCTCAGTTTCTGGGTTTGGATGTGCTGTGAACCTTTGAATATTTGAATGTTTCTGCCGTGCTGAGTGCTTCAACTTCTAAAACTTTAGATGTATGTGAGGCTGTTATCTTTAGGCATATGAATCTTATGGACAGGGACATGAAAATATCCACGAAAAGCAGGCTTTTTGCATCTGTTCTTGTGTTTACAGTTTCATCATCTGAGCATTTTTCACCTTTGTAATGGCAAAAAACCAAAAAGGGACAATGCTGATGAATGATGATGGCGTGACATATGTGTGAACAATGATGTCAGTGCTGCAGCACTGCACGTTTGTCTTTGAGTTCTGTTTGTAATTTGTAAAATTTACTAACATCTCTTGATTTTTGTAGCAGGTTGATTAGATTATGAATTAACTCTGGTAGAAACAGAGACTCTCTCACTTCTGGACTGGAACCGATTGATCGTTGTGTGCTCTGTGGCCTCACTCTCAGGTCTGCAGCAACACGGAGATCTGCAGGGATGATAGCCACTGCTCCTGAGCTGGTTTCCTTTTTTTTTCTTCAGTCATTTTTTTATGCTGATTCTTCTGGCCCAATGTGTGGATGTATTAAAGAGAAAGATGAGTGTTTTGGTTTCCCTTGTGAAGCCAGGAAATTGGCAGTTGATTTTATATTGAAGCGATTCATACTTTTCTTGAAGAACTTCCAAGCTAAGCATCTCAGATCTTCTGTTACATGCAGAAAGAAAATACTTCAGTGTTTGCCAGGAAACTGGAGTGCTTTCTTTAAAAAGATTTGATGAAAAAAGTGTTAGGTGTTTTGTAGTACTTCCATATTTCTTGCCTAATCTGTATATATTCATCTGTTGGTAGCAAATTCCCTGTTTTCTGTGGTTGCAATGTTTACTGTAAGTAGCCTAACATCCTTCCTGTAAATCCCGTTCTCAAAAGCAACATTTTACTCTTTTCTCTTATGATAAAAACCTGTATGCAACTGTAATGTAGCTGTTCTGAGTGCAGTGGAGAGTGAAGGGACAACCTTCTTCAATGCATGGCCCACATCTCTCCTTGGAATAAATTCAAAGTGACCAGAAGCATGCTAAAGGCCATATGTAACAGAATCATAGAATCATAGAATGGTAAGGTTGGGAGGGACGTCAAGGATCATCTAGTTCCAACCCCCTGCCATAGGCAGGGACATCTCCCACTAGTACAGGTCACTCAAGGCCTCATCCAGCCTGGCCTTGAACACCTCCAGGGAGGGAGCAGCGACAACTTCCCTGGGCAACCTGTGCCAGTGCCTCACCACCCTCACTGGAAAGAACTTCCAGTCTAAATCTCCCCTCTACCAGTTTAAACCCATTGCCCCTTGTCCTGTAGTTGCAAGACCTTGTAAATGATCCCTCCCCAGCCTTCCTGTAGGCCCTCTTCGTATACTGGAAGGCTACTCTAAGGTCTCCTGGAAACCTTCTCTTCTCCAAGCTGAAGAGCCCCAACTCTCTCAGCCTGTCCTCATAGGAGAGCTGCTGCAGCCCTCTTATCATCCTCGTGGCCCTCCTCTGGACCTGCTCCAACACTTCTATGTCCTTCCTGTGCTGGGGGCTCCAACACTGCACACAGTGCAGGAAAAAAAAAATGTCACAAAACTGGATTCAGAGCAGACTGGTTCTAAGCACAGGTTTCATTTCTGGCACAGTTTTTGAGGCAATGGAGCTTGGATCATTAAGAACAATTCTTCTCTGAGTTACCACTATGTGTCAGCAGCTGCTTGAGAACTTTGAACCAACTTGGAAACATGTTCCCCAGAAGCACGTGTTTAACTTCCACACAGCTGTTGGGACTTACTGAACTTCATTCATTTTTGTGTATGAGTTACCTGCTTTACAGGCCAATGAGTAGAGAAGTTTTAAGTGTGCTGCCTTTGTTGGCCCTTTGCAGCTGTGCTCTGTGCTGGAGGAACATTCCCCCTGTGAGTGGCCTGCTATCTCCAATATCACTCCTGTGAGACATGGCACATGGGCAGTACATTGTCCTTGAAACACTTCATCAGTTCTTAAATCCTTTTCAATTTTAGAGCACTGAAAGGAAGTGACTGCTTGAATGTATTTAGCTGAACAATAGCTTAATGTGAGAAAGATGGCAGCTTTTGGATGTGATTCTCAGCCAAGAAAATAGTGTGCTTTTTTATTTATCTAAATTAAAGGAGCAGTATAAATCAAATAGGAAAAGCTGAAATTGTTCTTCTCGGTCCTTGCTTGACCTGCATCAGGCAGAGATTAATTTTACAGGATCACAGAACAGTTGAGGTTGGATGAGACTACTCAAGTCCATCCTGCTCAACCTCCTGCTGAAAGCAGATTTTACAGGGCTATGTCCAGTCGGTTTTTTTTAGTCTCTCCAAGGATACTCCACAACATCTCTGGACAACTCATTGCAGTGTTCAAGCTGCATGGATGATATATCACATTTACCTGCTCCTCTTCTCTGTATCTGTATACTTTGACCACAGGTGCCAGCAAGTGCCTTCTGTGGAGAATCATAGAATGGTAAGGTTGGAAGGGACCTCAAGGATCATCCAGCTCCAACCCCCTGCCATAGGCAGGGACACCTCCCACTAGTACAGGTTACTCAAGGCCTCATCCAATCTGGCCTTGAACACCTCCAGGGAGGGAGCAGCCACAACCTCCCTGGGCAACCTGTTCCAGTTGGAAGGCACAGCACAGCTGCAGATCACTGCCTTGCTGTGATTTGACTTTTGTGGCTTGTGCTGCTGGGTGCTGTGACCTACTCCTCAGCTGTACCTGTAATTGTGTGTTTGGTTGCCTGCAAACCTACAAAGATCTTTCCTAGAAATGGATGGTGCTGAGTACCAACAATTCACCTTGCAGGCAGTGTAAGACCTGTGGTATCTTCCCAGTTACAGTCAGGATAGTCCCTGAGTAATTGTTAATAATGAAATGAGCCAAAGTATTTTACAATCTGAGTAATTTCTTTCCTTGTCCTTTGTGGCATGTTTGGTTGTGGCTGGTGTGTTCTGTTTGCATCCTGTGCTATTTTTAGTACTGTTGATCCTTCCCTGCCTTCTGTTGCAAACCAGAATGACATGTCTGTTTACTGGTACCTGCTACTTTCACACATGGGTTCAGTTTCACCAGAGATCAAAACCAGATGGATTAGTCATATGTGGGGTCTAGTTTAATCTAAGTGCTGCTGGGCCAGTTGGGAGTGTACTAATGGATGTGTTCTTCTCTTTCTCTTCTGAAAGAGTCATTTTAAATTAGACCTTTTTTTGTCGCCTTCCCCAGGGAAGAAACAAAAGAGCACACATTTTAAAAAGAATTTGGTGACTGTCTTGGGAGAACCATTTTCCCTGTAAGAATGGCTGTCTTGGGTGCATCAGGTAGGGACCTACCAGAAACAGTGCTAATTGCAGGAGTGTCAATGAGCACTGGTAATTTCTGTTTGGAGTTTCCAGCAATGGCAGGGAGATCAGTCAAGTTCTGTGTTGACATAAGGCTTTTCCCCATCTTCTGTGGAGTGTGCCCCACATTAGTCAAGCTCTAAACACCATTAATAAATGCCAGACGCATTTTCTGCAGCTGCATGGTAAAGCTGTCCAGAGTGGATGTTTATCACTCTCACTCACTCTGACCCAGTCAAACCCACATTACCTGTACAGAAAATTGATTGGGAGGTGAAAATTCTGTACAGCTTCTCATGAAAGAAACAGTGAATAATTTATCACCTGACCTAATTGTAAACAGCAGTTCTTCCACTCAGGACAGAAGGAACATGTTGGGCCCCAGGAAGTATCAGGACTCTCAAAATATTTTGAAAGGTGCTGCTGTAGTGAGCATGAGAGCTTTAAATACAGGGTAATTTGTAGCATAGATTGTATCAAGGCTTGGACTTTAAAACTAGTAGTAATTTTAAGCTTGTGCACTGAGTTCAGATTGGACTAGCAGTGACCTCACACCAAGCTGGGTTTCAGTGATGAGCAGATCCAGAGTGGTTTTTGAGAATTGTTAGAGCATATCACAGCATTGTTTTAAAAGTAGGTGATGTGAACTTGCCGTTGCTGCTGTGGCTATTAAGGCAATGAATGGGTGGATGAAAGGGCATTCTATGAATCACCCAGCTGTTGCCATCCAGTTTAGCATTCAGGTTGTCTTAAGTTCTAATGCTCTTCCTGTCTGCAAAGTGTAAAGATAATTTTTATCATTAAGGCAACCTTTACCTTAAGTTCATTAAACTTATTGTGCTCTTTCTTGTTAGAACCTCCCAACTGTACTGGTTTCCTTAAAAAGGATATGGTTTTACCCATCTGGAGTGCTGTGTGCAGTTCTGGAGCCCCCAGCACAGGAAGGACATTGAATTGTTGGAGCAGATCCAGAGGAGGGCCACAAAGATGATCAGAGGGCTGCAGCAGCTTTCTTAAGAGGACAGGCTGAGAGAGTTGGGGCTCTGCAGCCTGGAGAAGAGAAGGCTTCCAGGAGACCTTAGAGTAGCCTTCCAGTATCTGAAGGAGGCCTACAGGAAGGCTGGGAGGGATCATTTACAAGGTCTTGCAGTGACAGGACAAGGGGCAATGGGTTTAAACTGGTAGAGGGGAGATTCAGATTGGATGTTAGGAGGAAGTTCTTTCCAGTGAGGGTGGTGAGACACTGGAACGGGTTGCCCAGGGAGATTGTGGTTGCTCCCTCCCTGGAGGTGTTCAAGGCCAGGTTGGAGGAGGCCTTGAGTGAGCTGTACTAGTGGGAGGTGTCCCTGCCTATGGCAGGGGGTTGGAACTGGATGGTCTTTGAGGTCCCTTCCAACCTTACCATTCTATGAAGTTTATGGAAAGGATTCTTTTGGCAAACTTGTAACTCTGTTGACCTGTAATGAATGAAGGATATGAATACGAACATTAAGTAAAGAGAAAAAAACCCTTAATTGTTAGGGAAGAATAAAAAGGAAGACACCTTTGAATAAAGCCTTCTTTAATAGTTTTTAGAACTCCACTCTAATATAAATGCTCAAGGACATAGTTGGCGATGTATTTAACAGCAAGCAAAGTCTCTTCACAGGTTGGCTTTATGAGAGACTCAGGAAGAGTAAAACCATATCTGCCAGTGTCTCTGAGTTCAAAGGTGAAGGAGTACTTGATGCCTTGATTGTAAGCCCAGTCGTCAGAGCCCCCAGCAGCAGGATCTGTTGGTAAAGAAATGAAATAGAGCTGAACTGAGAAAGTGTGGCTGTGCTTCGAAATGTGATGTGCCTTTGGAGTCACATCAGGTAGCCAGAAATGCAGAAAGGACAGGAAAAAATGAACATACAGTGAATTGATTGCTTTCTCCTGCTCATGGAAAAGCTTCTGTGATTTTAGGCCATTTGTGAGCTTCATGCCAGCTGATGCATGCAAGTAAATGTAAACAAGATAAACTGCTCCCTCCTGGTCAGTAGTGTGGAGAGACTGGGAGGAATGTCTAAGGAACGGGAGAATGGCATGCTTGTGTGGGGGTTAGAAAGGTTTGGTGTCAGCAGGAAACACCCTCTCACTGAAGGACTTTTTGAGGTTCATGCAGAACTGAACAGCTTTTTGAGGTTCACATAGAACTATGATCATAGAATGGTAAGGTTGGAAGGGACCTCAAGGATCATCTAGTTCCAACCCCCTGCCATAGGCAGGGACACCTCCCACTAGTACAGCTCACTCAAGGCCTCATTCAGCCTGGTCTTGAACACCTCCAGGGAGGGAGCAGCCACAACCTCCCTGGGCAACCTGTTCCAGTGCCTCACCACCCTCACTGGAAAGAACTTCCTCCTAACATCCAGTCTAAATCTTCCCTCTGCCAGTTTAAACCTATTGCCCCTTGTCCTGTCACTGCAAGACCTTGTAAACAGTCCCTCCCCAGCCTTCCTGTAGGCCCCCTTCAGATACTGGAAGGCTACTANTGAGACTGTGTCCTCTTGTTCTGGTGCTGGTTGCCTGAGAGAAGAAGGCAACCTCCCCCTGGCTACAACCACCCTTCAGGTAGTTGTAGACAGCAATAAGGTCCCCCCTGAGCCTCCTCTTCTCCAGGCTAAACAATCCCAAGGGAGTTTTATTACAGCTGCTAAGTCTAAGGGAATATGTTCTACAAGTGTACAGCTACAACTACGCAAAGAAGAACAAAGAAGAAGAACAAAGAAGAACAAGCCCTATGAGGGCTGAGGGAGATGGGATTGTTTAGCCTGGAGAGGAGGAGGCTCAGGGGGGACCTTATTGCTGTCTACAACTACCTGAAAGGTGGTTGTAGCCAGGGGGAGGTTGCCTTCTTCTCTCAGGCAACCAGCACCAGAACAAGAGGACACAGTCTCAAGCTGTGCCAGGGGAAGTTTAGGCTGGAGGTGAGGAGAAAGTTCTTGCCTGAGAGAGTCATTGACTGCTGGAATGGGCTGCCCAGGGAGGTGGTGGAGTCACCATCCCTGGAGGTGTTCAAGGCGTGTTTGGACGTGGCCCTTGGTGCCATGGTCTGGTCTTGAGGTCTGTGGTGATGGGTTGGACTTGATGAGCTTTGAGGTCTCTTCCAGCCCTGGTGATACTGTGATACTGTGATCACTGCCACCTTCCTGGGGGTCACACGCACCTTGGGATCCTTAAGGAATCTGTCATCCCATATTTTAGAAATTATAGGTTCCACATATACCTCTGGGTAAATGCATGTGAAGAAAGGTAGGAGGGTGACTAAGGAAGAGGAACAAGAATCACTAGGAAACTGCATTTGATGATCTCAGGAGCACTTCCTGTAGATGGAATTAGGTCAGTACTTACAGATTGTTTTAGCTCCTGGGCCATATGTGTATTTGGTGTTATACAGACTGCCCAGCTGTTCAGATGCAACACGAGCAATGGCATTCTGTAAGAAAAGAAAAATGGTAAACACAGATTTTCAGCAGCTTTCTGAGTGAATCTAAGCCAATACATTGTTGAATAAACTGAAAAGCCACGCTCCAGAAGTTTTTCTTTGAAATCTCTTGTTCATTTCTCAGAATGACTGATGTCAGTAACTGACAAGGCACAGCTGGTCCTGTTGTGGTTAAAAAAAAAAGCTTATCAGTAAAGAACTCATTCTGCAAGCTTTAATGGAGTGTAGTGCAGTCTGTGTGTTGCTCTGCGGATGTGCAGCCTGCTCTGTGGTGCAGCAGGGTTTGGAAAGGTAAAGGAACAATAGGTAAAAGGATTGTGTACGCTTAGAAGAAACTTGCAGGAGATTAAAAATAAATAAGGAATCGTATTTAGAGATGAAGAGAATCTCAGAGAGTAGTAATAACTTGGTACAGTAAATTGCAAACACACAATAGCCTTTCTTTTCCTTCCATTCATGCAGTTATAAATTCAGAGCAGAGTCAGCTTGGTCATTGGAGCTGAACACTGATACAAGTGGAAGCCGATTAAGGTTCTATAAATATTAACAGCCAGAAAAGGCATAAATTACCCTGGAACCATATGTAGTCTCATTAATTTCAATTCATTTCCTGTGCACAGAAGGACTCGTTCAACTCCCACTGATTCGAGTGAGGGTTGGATCAGGCCCATCAGTAGTACTATGAAGCTTTGTGTGTTTGCATTAAGGAAAATTACAGACTTTTCTTTGGAACTTGTGACTTTTGCAGTTCTTCCTTATACAGAATATTGGTAATAAAGCATGAAAACTATTACTAACAGATGAGAAATATGAATTATTTTTGAAAGCAGATGTTCAGTGTAAGAATAAGCAATGGGTTGCCATATCTTTATAGCGTGCAGCTGAATGGTTTACTATTCCAGGAATTTCCTAAAGCCCCTTCCTTCTCTGTAGGTTATACTCTGGCTTACTTCCCAGTGGAAGATATATTGTCAAATAGTCTTTCTTCATACTTAATGCTTCAAGTGTTCCAGTGAATTCTTTAAAAGGTATACTGGACAATGTGTTTAGAAAAAGTTAAGTGAGAGAACTTTCCCAGCTTCTACAGAATAAAAAGGCATTTAATCAGCACTGGAAGCCTACTATATTGCACAATTGCAAGTGTTTCCCCATTCCCAAATGTTGAATTTGGAACATTTGAGGATTATAGGAGTTTGTTGCCAAAATCCACTGTCATTTAGCACATTAAAATATATATAACAAGGCAGACCAAAAGGTGATCAAAGCTTGTCTTTCCATGTATAACATTGACTGTACCTGGATGTGGGGAATGGTTTCTGACCCTCCTATTGTCCAAAACCAAGCAACTGTTGCAATAATCTTGCTGCTTTGCACTTCACAAGCTTGAATTCAGACCAATTAGTGTAGCTGGGCTTTCTATGGTGCTTTGCTTTTAATTCCTTGGCAAGCTGATTTTTCCACAATCTATAATTTTTAACACATAGAGGGAATTGCAGAGGTTGGAGGATACTATCTGCTGGTCATACCGTGTTATCTGCAGTAATTTTTTGTTTATAACATACATGTTGAATTGACAGTTGAGACTGACCCAAATCTTCTCCAAATAGTAAATGAATTTTTAAATGTAAAAATGGATTCTTCCTCTTTTCAAATACACATGAAGTGGAAATTAAATTTGGAAAGACAATCTGATGCTAGATGTAGACCTGTTGGTAACTAGTGTCTGCTCTCTCTTTGATAAACTGCAACCACAGGGACAACAGAACAAGAGAGCTGCTCATTGTGAAGAAGAGGGCAGTCCTTTCTGTCAGATGATGGCTTTAAATCATACCAGGAAAGAGTATGTCAGGAAATCTTTCTAGCTGAGGAATTTTTTGTTTAATTTTTTTTTTTTTATTGGCCAGGAAGGTGTAAAAGGAGAGATCTGTGGAAAGAACAGTAGAAATTTCCTGCTGTTAACAGCTTGGAATCCAGATAACTTCCTCAATAATCTCCAGCATGGAGATGAAGGTGGTGTTTTAAATGATCCTTTCTGAGTGAAAAATGTGGCTGAATATTTATGACTTCATCATCAAATGAAACAGAAGTTTTGCTATCTGGGATTTATGTGTGTCTCTCTACCATTTACTTTACTAAGAATTTCATAGTACAGTATCTAAAAGAAGGCTACCAGATTGGTCCAGCATGATTTCCTCTTCATGAATCCATGCCAATTAGTTCCTGATAATCTTTTCCTCCAGAGATGACCTCCAGAATGAGCTGTTCTTGGGATGAAGGTGAGGCTGATAGGTCTGTAATATCCAGCATCCTTCTCCTTTCCCTTTCTGAAGACTGGAGTGACATTGTCTTTCCACCAGTCTCCAGGCACCACCTCTGTTCTCCATGACATTTCAAGAACGATGGGGAATGTCTTAGCTACCAACTTGCTACCTCAGCAGCTGTGGGTACTTGCTATTTGAGCCCATGGATTTGTGGGTTTCCAGTTTGCCTGCGTGATTCCTACTCTAATTTTTCTTGACCTACTCCTTCCGTCTTCTCTCTTACTTCCAGGGACTGGGATTCCTGAGGGCTGGCTTTAGCAGTAAAGACTGAAGCAAAGAAAGCATTTGTTAACTCTGCCTTGTCTGTATCCTTTGTCCCCAGTGCACACACCTCTTTCAGCAGCGGACCAACATTTTCCCTGGTCCTCCTTTTTCCTGCTTAAAGAAGACCTTCTTTTACATCCTTTGCCAGATTTAATTCCAAGAGGGCCTTAACCTTCATCGTTGCATCCCTACATTCTCTGGCAGTGTTCCTACATTCTTCCCCAGTGGCCAGTCCCTTTTTACACAAGCTGTAAACTTCCTTTTTCCGTTTGAGTTCTCCCAGAAATTCCTTTCTCATCTATGCAGCTCTCTTGTTTCCTTTTCTTCCTTTGTTTTACTCATAGTCATTCCTTAATTAATAGTAGTAGTAATAGTAACAAAGAGCAAGCAAAATCAAAAGTTAATATTTGTGAGCATAAATCCAAACTACGAGCGAAATGTTGTGGGTCTCTTTCTTGCTTGCTTTTTATTAAATAAGACAATTACTCAAAATCATCCAGGAATTAACATGGAGATTTGTGCAGATGTATATAAATAATGCCCAATATTTTCAAAAAGGGAAAATTATATTTAGCTTTTGGGAAATGGTTTAGATTTACAAGCCTGTATGTTATTTGGAATACAGCTGCAAGAGGAAGCATTGGTATCTTGTTGACTTTTGAGGATACTCTTTGCTGTTGAATGATTTTTGTTTTACACCTGTCTGCACAATTGGCTCAACTGAATTGTTGTGGCTTGTTTGGAGTTTAGTTTTTAAGGCATTTTAAGGCATGTTAAGAGTCTCTCTGTGATGGTTTGGGAGTTACCTGTCCCCCCCAGTTTGTAAAATGACCCAGACTAGACTCAGCTGGCTGGAAGTTAAGGACTGAAGCTCTATTTACAGCTTTGCACAATGTACAAGCAGAGATATACACTATAGACAGGAATAGTTACAGACATAGACAAGTTAAAGGGAATACAGAAACACAACTCCCCTCCCAGAAATCAGAGACCCCAGGAGGGGCTCCCAACCACCCTTCCACCTTCTCCCCACCCCTGTACCTTACCCCAAGGTTTGGCTTATGCACAAGATGAATTTGGAGGATTGGCCAGGGGGGTTAGAAGGAAAGTGGTTAGTGAGGTTACTCGGCAGAGAGGAGAAGACCCACTAGCTCCCAGGGAAAGACCAAGAGACTGTGTTATCTATGTTTTGAGTACTTATTCTTATCCCTCTCAGCAATTCTATGAGTGAAGTAGACATCACCACTGTTTTCTTTTCACAGCCTATAATACCTTTTTTTCCCTTAAAATATTCCAATTATCCTCAAACCAGCACACTCTCTCACACACACACAAAAAAAACCATTGAGTTCTAGTAGCAGAGAAACAACTGGTGCCCTGGAGCCCTAGAAATAACTGGAAATTAACATCTTGTAACTGGGAGCAGAAAAATGGCTTTTCAGCTCCTGCCTAGCAGCTGAAGTTGCAGATCTGGTCATTTCAGCAGAAGGTGGTATTCCCTGTGCGGATCACCCCTCTGTGTTTGCACAGCAATTACTCATGTTTTGCTTGATCTTGCGTAGAGTGCGTGGGCCACTGAGACAGCAGAGTTGTGTTCTCAGTTGCCATTACCTTACATAATTCAGAACCTTTAAACCTATTATTAGCTTTTAATGACAGGTATGTTACTGGCCTCTCTTTCTCACCACATCTGGAGCTTTGGACTAACAAAATAAATTATCAGGCTAAGCACCTTCTGTGTGTTAATAGGTAATTTTTTAGGGACCATTTCCCTCATTTGACTTCTGTAACATCAGGCTGGATTTGCCAGCAAATTGCAGCTGTTTCGAAACACTTCAGGGACATTGATTATGCAGCTGCTGCATGTGGACAACTCCCTTTGTCTGACAGTGATCTGGAGAAGCCTCTTCACTAATTGGCTGGACCTCTTGCTTTCTTCCTTCACTGGACTGCAAACTGATTTGCCCGAGGTTGAAAACTGTATTTTCGCTTCACCTTGGTCTCATGTGCTACATAAGCAACCCTCGATTTCCTTTGTAATGAAAGTCTGAACACATATTTGCAAAGTTAGCTATGGCCAAGCAAAGCAAAACTTCTGAGACTTCTTGTTTTGCCAGCAAAACCAGACTGCTCTTTAAAGAGCCCACAACTGGTGTGTAATTTAGTTCACTATTCTGTTGTTGCTCATAGTGAAGCATGTCCCTGGAGAGCCCAGGGAATCCAGCCAAGTGGACGACTTTGGTATGCTGCTGCTTTTTTGTCTTGCAAGTCTATTTCCCTGTGGCAGTAAGAAAAGGATCCCTGGTGAGAGGGTTTCCAGTGTAACTGAGTCAAGGACAATGTGCCATACACCTGTTAGAGACTTTTGTCTTTCAGCCAGATTCGTACAGGAACTTCATGGTGCTGCTACTAAACCCACCCTTTCCACAAATTTTAGATTGTCAGTACAGAGCAGATTTGTTGTGGCAAATTCAGTGGAAGGATTGTGAAGTCAATTCTAAATATTACTTTTCTGCTCACTTTCCTGTTTGTTGTGCTTCCTAGATGACTTTAACAGTATTTACTTACAGCACAGTCACAGAGTCAGCAACAGCGTAAGTTGCAACTTTCCATTGGTATTTCTGTCTCCCAGGTTATAGAATTGATGCTGTTCAAATATTATTACAGGCCTTCATATATCTTAAACATGTTCAGAAAAAGTATTAGGAGTGAAAGACTTTGCTGCCAAAATTATAGCATCAGATTGAATAATCAAGCTTATATTCACAGTCATGCAATGTATTTAAAATACACTTTTCTTGCAGACTACAGAAATTCAGGACATAGCTCCACTTTCTACTATAACTTACCTTAAATACTCAAGAGGAAATTAAATGCTGGAGCAGCCCTACATGGTGAATTCTGGTCAGCTAAAAGAACCACCAATGTGGCCAGTATGCATTCAAGTAATAAAAACTGAAATCCTGTGTCTAACAAATTGTCTTGGGTTATAAATTAATGTAACATTCTGCAGCCTGCCAAGCTGTGATACTACATGTACAGTAACCTGACAATGAGAATGAACTGGCTGCAGGCACGTATTTGGCTCTGAGTTTGTTTAACTGAGAGATGGAACTGAACCTGGAAAGGAAGGAAAGCACAATGCACATTCCTCTGCTCTATCAAACCATAGTTCAGGGCCAATTCAAATACAAACACGAACTGATAAAGCTGGATTTGTCTATTGAAAATGAGGAAAGCATGGGGTAACCTAATGGAAGCTAAGGCCAAAATATGAACTGACTAAAAAATGTGGGCTGAACTGCTTATGAAAATGTGATTAATTGCATAGTTCTTTATTGCAAGAGGACAAAAATGCGCTCAGCAAAATAAAGATGAAAAGAATATTTTGGGGTGTGGGGAGATACTGGTCTTGCCAAGCACGTTTTTGATTTGAAAAGCTAATGCTTCTGCTCTCTGTAGGAGGTGGATTCAAGCATGTATTCTGTGGGCCGGGTAACACTCCAGGGTACAGTAAAGAATGAGCCAAGAGGATTATGAAGCAGGCAAAATGTGATTTACCAAAAGGAGTACATATTTGTGTCAGGGTGTCATCTCAAGGATATTGTGTAACTTCTGAGAAATTCTTGACCTAGATTTTCTTGTCTTGGGTGTTCTTATTTTTGTTTTTCAAGTGCCGTTTGGGTAACAGAGAAAGTTCTGTGCAACACCTGGGGCAAGGAGTCGGAGGAGATGTGGGATGGGAAGAGAAAGGTAGAGGAGAACCAAACGACCATCTTGAATTAGGAAGGCAAGTTTTGGGGGGAATCCCTGTGAGCTCTGGTGTTTGAGATCCTCAGAGAACCTCTCTGATCTAAGGAATAGAGTGGGAAGTTGTGGGAAGAACAACATGCCTTTCATCATGTTTTACAGCCCAGGGCAGAGAGTGGTTGAGGGATAGTTCTAATCCCAAACTCAAATAAATGGCAATAACTTTGAGGTAGTTCTGATTTGCTATAGCAGTGCAGTGGAGCATAAAGTATGTCTGTGATTTTCAGAGTGCCCTGCTCTACCTGAGAAACAAAAACCAGAACAGTTTTATACCTACTGGAGTTTTACTGAGGCTATGAGGGTTTTAAGCCCCAAGGACAAGCTGTTCAGTATGCTTGCTGGAAAGGAAAGCACAAACATTCTCTAGATCTTTCTCTTCTGCAAGCTCAATGTCATCAATCTCAATTACTCAATTTTTGGGCCCTCCTATATCTCAGACACTGAAATGCAGCATAAGCCCAGTGGTATTATGCTACCTTTAATTAAATGCAATGGAGCAAAATGTTGTTAATGATAAGCAGACATGTGAGGTTTTGTTTAAGCATATGTTCAGTGGCTCGCTGAAAAAGATAAGAAATTGCAAATCTTTCCTTTAATTTATTAGATCTGTCAGAGTAAAAATAACATCTAAGATAAGATAATGGCACTGTAAATTTTGCTTCTTCATTTGCAAAGTGATTTATGATCCTTTTATTTGCCCAAGGAATTTATAGTAAAAGCTGAGATTCTCATTCTTCAGCATTTCTCTAAATCTAGACAAAACACAACAACTGAAATACAAAATGATACTTCTTTTTGTAGCTGTCTCCTTTCAAGCAAGTACAACTATTGCTTGAAAACCTTAACTTTTCTT
The DNA here is from genome assembly GCA_013396675.1 of Eubucco bourcierii. Taxonomy (NCBI): domain Eukaryota; kingdom Metazoa; phylum Chordata; class Aves; order Piciformes; family Ramphastidae; genus Eubucco; species Eubucco bourcierii. Next base: position 153,838 of record VWZE01012354.1, on the reverse strand, counting down.
AAGTCACATCTTAAATGAATGTGTTTTAGTTATTTGAAGTAACCTGAAAAGCTGCACTTTGGAACCTGACCCAGAGCCTGTTGAAGTCAGTCTTTCTATTTAATTCACTGACATTGGGGTGAATTAGGCCCTTTCTGTTTAATTATCCCAACTACAGGCAATGTTGATTGGGCCATTCTCTGATCTCATTTTCCAAAAGAAGGATTTTTGGCAAGAAGTCTTCCCTTGTTAAAATCAGATACTACACCTCTGTGATCCTGCTGTCTTTTTGTTGGGATCACCAACAGAGGAAATATTTTCCCTTAATTAAGATGTGAAAAACACTCATAGGGTCACCTTGTCAATGGTGGTGAGATTTGTGAACACTTTGTAGTTGAAAACAATGGAATTCCCTCTGGGATCAGTGTGGCAAATTTAAAAGGTAGGGTATTGGAAAGACTAACTTACAAAGTGAAATCAAATGAATGGAGATAAATATATAGTCTGCCTTGCTGAGCTGTTTGTTTTTTTATGCCACATGGTAATTGTAGAATCATCCTTTAGGGCAGGATAAGAGAGGTTTTAGGGACAAAAACTGCAGAACCTTAGTATGGCTGATTAATTAAATTTTACTGTGTGCTAGAGTAAAATATTGCTAGTATCAAATTGTCAGCTGACAGAAGAACTTGAAAAGCTAGAAAAATGCAGAGGTTCTTTCTTATCGATATGGATTCTTTTAAAACTGAGCTGTCAGTGTAAACCATTTCCATTTCATACTGTGAGAAACATGCTGGACCTTTAGTTATGTATCGTCACAATTTGCTCTTGATTCAAAAAATTAGGCAGAATGTCATGCAAATTTTTAACAGATGGGAACTGTGTGATCTTGACAACAAAGTAGCTTCAAGGGTTTTGTGTTGTTTTATTGCTTAGGATCGAACTGCAATGTGTGAACGTAGAGCTTTTGTGAAAGCTGAAGGCAAGAAGTTACCACAGTTCCCTGCAATAATTACAATTAAAAGTTTCTGCAGTTATACATTAAGAAAACAAAACCTTAATTTCATTCTCTCTTTTAAATGGTAAAAACAAACAAACAAACAAAATATCTAGCAAGAAACTTCAGTGCTGGCTCCAGTTTGTATTTGTGCTTCAGAATCATGACATCTATTTGGGAGCACTCATAAATCTGTCAAACCTGCACAGCAAAGCAAGACACATTGTTGTTGCCTTGGACTTTTGGCAGCATCTAGGAAAGAGATTTGTTTGTTTTGTTTTGCTCTGTTGTTTTCCTTGCCAACAGCTTCTTATTGCTAATATGCCAGAGAATTGAAGTAATGTTGTTATTCAGAGTTATTGGAGTTTGGCCTTAAAAAGAGCTTGCAAATTTTATATGCATTTAATAGTCTTAACCCTTCTCTCTTTTTATAAGGGTTAACAAACAACAAAACACCTATAGATTATTTTTGTCTGACTTAAAAATCCCTAGGATGTGGTCTTTCTCTAGGATGAATAAAAGAGGCATTGTCCTTTAAAACACATTCATCCTCCTCTTCCAAATAAAAGTTGTGTTTGATTCCAGGCCTACTTAGAAAGGCCTCAGAATTGAGACTTTTTACCTATACTATATCTGTCTTTAATTCTGCTTTTGACAAAAACTGCCTCATTGTCCTGAACCTGTATTGACCGAAGTTTCACTGTTTTACCTCGGTGACAACTAAGGTTCAGTAGTAAGTGGTAGACAGAGATCCTTGTCTGATGATACTAGTTGAGTAAATTAGTAGTTATTCCAATCTATTGAGCTTGATGTGCAGGGCATAATGTTTCTGTGTAATGTATTACGGCTACATACATGAGTGAGGAAGAAGCAGTGCTGCACAGTGTAGTGGATTTCTGCATAGCATGGCTGGTAGACAAACCTGGCCTTGTGGCAGTTTCATTGTGGATGTGGAAATTAAATAAGGCTCTTAAGTTCATCTTGTGCTTAAATTATCTTGAAGCCATCATGGTTTCCCTTGTTCATGCCATGAAAGACCAAGGTATTGTCAGAAACTGGCAGTACAGATTCTTTCCAGACGTTAAAGAAACCGCTTAAAGTTAAATGGACCTAAATAGCAGCAAGTGATGATTTTTACTTATTCTTTTCATTATGTCAAAATGACAGAGGGACTTACCAGCTCCTGATAATCCGATGGCAATTCGTAAGTGTATGAATAAGGAAACAGTAGCAGCTGGGAGTAGGAGTGAATCGTCAAGTATGCCTTGATTGTAGAAAGATGTTCACGAATAAAATCAGCCAAAGCCTTGGTCTCTTTTTCAGACTCGGGTGCAGAGCCGCAGTATGTGGCATCACATGCATTTTTTGAGGCTCCAATAGCTGGGAAGAAAGGTAAATTTAATCAGTATTTAATGAAAAAACATGGCTGTTCGGAGAGTCACAGTGTACCGCTTCTGCAGACAAGCCTTGGAAATCCAGCTCACACACATGCCACATCAGAGGAGAGGATGTTGGATTGCATAGCTAAGACACTGGGCAACCTGACACAGCATTCTAGAAATATGCCCTGTACAGTGTGCGTAGTTGAAGGAGTATAAGTATTGATGGAAAGCCCTGTGTTAGGAAAAGTCATGCGGGATAGTGATTTGTTCCAGTACTTGCCAGTCCTCTCCTTGCATATTTGCCCCTTTTCCAAGATGCTTCTAGGAAACAGCCAAGTAGAAACCACTCAAAAGAAGCCCCTCTCTACTCAGTGAAATAAACCAAAAGAATTTTTTAAAAATTTCTGTTCTGAACTCCCAGAGGGGAGTGTTTATGTATATGTGTGTGTGCATAATGTGTACTTGGGTGTATATGTATGTCAGTGTGTATATATGCACACGTGTGTGTATGTGTTCACAGGAGTAGTCATTCTGATGACATTAGTAACCAAAGTCTGGTTTGTGCCCCAAACTCCACAAGAATTTGAACACAAGCTACTCTGCAATGCTATACTGGTGGTTTTCGCTCAAGCTTAATAATTAATGATTAAAATTAATAATTATCTTGCCTAATGCAGTTCTGTATGATTGCTTGCAGCTACTTTTAGATGACACTTACTGCACCAGCCAGCATTAAAGTTCCTGTTGGGATCTGTACCAATGCAAAGGCTACCGGCATTTTTAGAGCGTGTCTTTCTCCACATGCGGTTCTGAAACAGAGTAGTGAAACACAGGTTACACCTGAGAGAAAGCTCTAATAGTTGGCTTTTCCAGCAATACTCTTTCTGAGAAGGAAGAGTGTACTTACAGTCGTCCAAGTGTAAACGTAGCCATCAATATTAACGACAGGCAAAACATAGAAGTCTAAGTTGTCGAGAAGTGTGGTCATGGCAGTATCTTTTCCATAGGTCTCAACAGCCTAGTTGGAGAAAAGTGGAAGCAACTGGTAATACATTCATAGGTCTGTATCTCCTCTGTGTATTTAAAGGCTTGGAATGAATAAATATGGTGGGCAAAGTCATCCAGGTCACTCCACTGTGTCAGACGGCTGCTCTGTGATGTTACAAACTTAGAGGATTTACACTGACTGTCATGACTGGCCAAGCAATATGGCCTTTGCCAGTGCTGGGCTGGATGTTCAAAGGGGAGGTCCCTCTACATGTCATTCCACTAATGCTACACGGAGCAAATCAATTGCACTGATCACCCAACAGACTCCCAAGAGGAAAGCTCAGTCACCCCACTCAAACCAAACTGCTGCTAGAAAGCCATCTCATTCCTGTAGATAAATTATATGGCAAAGAAATGTGGATTGTGAACAGGCTAACTAATCACCACTAATGATCTCCATCTACTAGCTTTTCATTTACAGAAGGGACAAGGTTCTCATCCTTAAATTCTCCCTACTTCCTGCCACTTTAAAGGTTTGGATTTATGTGAGAAGGAATAATCTTTATTCCTTTTTTTGTGTGTCTGTTGTACAAGCAAATTTCATCAATAACCAAAATGATAGAGAATATTTCCAAAGAACATCCTCACACATTTCCAGTCATAACACTGTGGGTGCACATAGTCATAGGGAGGCAGAGTTTTCCTTGCACTTTCCCAAACACATACATTGAATAACAAACATTAGAACTCCTCCTGCATATCCTGAAATTTCATGGCCTAGCATTTTGTAGGCTTGTTCAAAAGTTTTTATCAGTGTTAAGGAAGTATGCAGCGATCATGACAATTTGCTCTAAGGAGTGTGTTGCACTCGTGTTTCCTTTACAGAAATACTTCACAGATGCAAAGGACAGCACAGTGAGCAACACAATAGACAGACTTTTGTCCCATAACTAGCAAGAGTGAAAGTTGCATGTGGCATCTAGAAAAGCAGTTTCAGATCACTAGAATTTACTTTTGCATGTTTTGGGGTTTTATGCTTGCTTTACTTTTGGGGAATTTTTTTGGTGTTTTGGGATAGCGTGTTTTGTTGATTTGGTTTGTTGGGGTTTTTTTTGAGATACAGATAAGAGTGTGTCTTGCTCCTGGTTTTTTCTAGGTTTTACTTTTACATCTAGAAGTAATCCCAAGTGAACCACCCATGGTGCTCAGAGGACTGCACTTTTAGAGCACTTGCGCCTATCCACACTTGGATCTACTGAGCAGAGCCACTGCTGGTGTCAGGTATAGCCATGAATTAAGTGACCAGACAGTGAAAATGACAGCTGTAGTGACGTGAATTGCTAAGAGAAAAATGGTAGCACATACTGTCTGCAGCCTTATTAGGAGGTAATGAAATCACATTCCCATTGACTCCACTGAGATGTCACTTTCAATTTCCACTGCTCCCTACACAAAACCGCATGGCTGTCTGATAAGACTGAGATTATACTTGGCACCAGTGCCTCTGCCAGTGTGGCTCACTCACGTACTTTGGCTTTCCTTTATTTGGGTTTTAAATCCCAGCTGTTGCTTCTGGGCTTGTTGCTTTTTTAATCTTACAGCAGAAATTCTTACAAAATTTGAGATTCAATCAGTGACTCATTCTTCTAAATTCATTCATCTCCCCTGCTAAGGGGGAATATACCTCCTCTGTGCAGAGAAGGCTGTGCAGCATTTGATAGCTCCCACCTGCTTTAAATTGGCAGTGAAGAGAAGGAAAGGAGACAAAATTGTTTAATTCAAGGCCCATAGTATCCCAGCCTGAAGTGAAGCTAATTTTACCTGTGCAGCTCTTTCCTGAATGTGGTTTCATGTTTTAGCAGCTATTCTCTACAGCTTGAAAGTGGCAGCTCAAAGGGATGTGTGTTTATTTCCTTCTTCCTGAATGGAATTTAGGGAGGTTCATCTGTTGCCTTTCTCCACTCTTGGGTGCATTTTGCTAACACGCTTTGTGCTTAGCTGAAGGTAGGTTTCCATCCACTCTGTCCCGTACTGAGTAAAGCTGGTTGTAGGGAATACAGTAGCTGATGCTATAGGAAGTTCTGATGTGCATTCAGATACCTTCTGATGTGCCCTTGAATATACTTATTACCTACTGCTTACAACTATGTAAAGAGCATGACTACTTCTATATTGTTACTTGTTTGCTTGTATGTCACTTTTCTCTGATTACAGGTGCAAAAATGAATTTATAGACTGTAAATAACCCTTGCATTTGTCAGCACCTCTTACACATGCTTTTAGATAGTTGTAAAACTGATGAAAGGTTATAGGTCCAACTGTTAAGATATGGTTAGAGAAGTTACACCCTAACCCCCTGAGGTGAGAGAAGGATTGTGTGGACAACTAGCTAAAAGAAAGGCCACATGCAGTGGCCTTACTTAAAGGCAAAATGACAATCTGCAGTGGCCTCAGCTCTTGCTGCTCACTTAAACACAGTGACATTTTGTAAAATAGCTTTTCACCATTAAGCTTACTGACTTCTTTCACAAACCACTGGCAGAAAGCAGGGGAGATCCACTCTCTTGCATGGAAACCACAATCCATGAAGATGGCTTTCTTATTTGAACCACTTTTTCCAACCTAAGAAAAACAAACAACAAGAAAAGCAGACCTTGAACAAAATATTTGAAAGCAGAACACGGCAGTCAGCTTGCTAACCTAAAAAGTAAAATTGTATACAAATATGGAATTCCTTGATTAAATTTTAATATATGGAGTGTTCTTAGCACTTTCAAGCTAAGGCAACAGACTCTAAATAATTTCTTTTTTATTAATGTAAATAATACTGCCCCTTTGATTATTTTTCTGTATTGTTAAATTATTTCCTGTAGCATCTCTAAAAATTCATCTTGTTATGCAGTTTTGGTAAGGAGTCTTTATCCTTTCACCTTTATTTAACACACTGTACCTTATTTATTCACAAAAGTTATGCACAAAAAAAAATTTTTTTTAAAAATTGTGATTTAGCCCCATTTGGCAATGAAGCATCACACAGCTGCTCACTCACTCCCTGTCCCAGTAGGATGGAGGAAGAGAATTCATAGACTCATAGAATAAACCAGGTTGGAAGAGACCTCCAAGATCATTCAGTCCAACCTATCACCCAGCCCTATCCAACCAACTAGACCATGGCACTAAGAGTGCCATCCAGTCTTTTCTTGAACACCTCCAGGGACTCCACCACCTCCCTAGGCAGCCCAAGGTGAGAAAACTCACGGGGTAAGACCAATTTAATAATTGGGAAAGTGCTTAAAAAAAAAAAAAAAAAAAAGTAGTAGTAGTAATATAATATGAAAACAAGAGAGAGGGAGAAATAAAACTCAAGACAAGTGATGTAAATGAAAACAATTGCCCAGACAGTCCCTGAGCAACAGGCATCTGGACCCTCTTCCTCATAGTTTACTGCTGAGCATGACATTGTGTGGTATGCAACATCCCTTTGGTTGGTTGGGGTCGACTGCCCAGCTGAGTCCTCTCCCAGCTTCTTGTGCACCCTCAGCCTACTCGCTGGTGGGGTGGGGTGAGAAGCAGAAAAAGCCCTGACTGTGTAAGCACTGCTTAGCAGTAACTAAACATGCCTGAATTACCCTTTTTTTTTTTTTCACAAATCCCTAACATAGCCCCATCTTGGTATTGTGAAGAAAATTAACTCTATCCCAGCAAAAACCAGCATGTGATGAAGATACAAATAAGTTATTCTTTACTGCTAGAGAGACTGACATTTATAGATCCTTTTAGAGTAAACAGGTTTACAAACAACAGATGGAGAGAACATAAAGGCAGATGATCACTCAAAATATCTCTCAGGATTGTGGCTGAATTTATGTTTGAACTTTCTAATAATTCATTAAGCCTCTTAAAAAAAAATCTTTAAAGGTGAAAAAACTCAGAGTAATAGAGAAAAAAATGTATTAGATTTTATATGAAGCATATATTGCTGTCTTAGGCTTGTTAGTGTTTTAATAAACATCATAATCTCATGGTGGAAAAGGCTGGCACAGAGAAATCCAAGCACTTACTTTGAGAAGGTACATTGGTCGTCCTTCATATGTTTCCCCAATTACGCTGCGAGAGACAAGATCTGGGTTCTGAGCAGCAATGTCAGCAGTCCAAGCAGCTATCTGGTTAATAGGGAGGTTAAATTTAGTGATGTCTCTTTTCCTCAGGTCCAAGCTAATTAGTTTGCAGCCTTCAAGCCAAGTCTAACTTGATCAAACATTTCATACAGTTCGTGGATTTCCAGGAATTAATTCGTACTTGCACTGGAGCTGTTATGTCTGAATTAAGGTTTTCTAACATGAATTTATCTAAACCCATCACTGGAGTGTGGCTGGTGGATTACAAATCCCTTTGAATGTTATAGCCTTGTTCCACTCCAACTCTCTTAACAAAAGGAAGCTATTTTCCTTGTTAAGCTGTGTCAATTGAATGCTTTAACTATTCTCCATGTTGTAATGTTTTTCATTTTCATGGCTATTTTATTTGTCATCATCCTTGGCTAACTGGCAGAAGTGCTGGACAGGGATTTGTAGGAACAGTCCACTAATGCTCAAGAGAAATGTAAGTGCACCTCCTTCATCCTACTTATTATTTCAGGGAAGTAATAACAGCCTTTATTATCCTAATATTGCAACAGATTCCCTTTGTTAACAGGTGCCTTCAGAAGCTCAGGAAAATGTTGTCACATCCACACAAAAGAGCATTTCATGCCCAAAGAGCTATCATTGAAGTAAGAAAAAGGCAGGAAACCACAGACAGATCTAGAGAAACTGGCAAGGAAATACTGTAAATAATAGTTGACATTATGGACGTGGGTGGGTTTTTGCAGACCAATAACCTTTGCAGAGTCAGAGGAGCTTTTGTTCTTATTTTTAAATAGTCTTGTAAAGGGGGATTGACTTTTTCTTTCTTTTTTTTTTTTTTTT
>VWZE01012354.1:126039-145477 GCA_013396675.1 Eubucco bourcierii | reverse complement strand
GTTTTTTTTTTTTTTTTTTTTTTTTTTTTTTTTTTTTTTTTAGAGGAGTTCTGGTGTGAGAAAATGGATTAATTCTATATATGTTCTGTAGATTCCACCTGGAGAGGAATTAAACATTTTCTTGTTTTGAAATGTGCAAAGCACTTAGTGGGCAATGATCAGCACAAAAAGAAAAGATTTTTGCAAATAAAGATAGGAAAGGGGAAATGTCTCAGTTTCAAGTATGAAATCTGTGATGCAATGGATGATAAGTAGCCACTGCAAAGTTTGAAGAGCGACATGCTCAAGACTTAACGTCAAGAAAAATTTGCATGGCTGTAAAAAAAACAAAAGGAGGGAGGAGGGGAGAGTTTATGGTGGAAGATAAAGAACTGGAATTGAGGCAGGGAATGGGATCATGTTTGTTAGCAGAGGAGATGGGAGAAGGAGGGGAAACAAGCAAATTAGTAGTGAAGCAGATTGGCTTGGTCATTGGATTTCTGCCTAAGTATCTTTGCAGAAGAAGAAGTAGATGTAGGGGGTTGGGTTATACAAGTTAACTCAGTAATAAGCAGTAGAGGGGAAGAGGAAGAAGAGTTTGGAGGAATTATTGATCATAGAATGGATTGGGTTGGAAGAGACCTCAATGGTCATCTAGTCCTACCTCCTCTTCAGCAAGCAGGGACATCCTCAACTAGATCAGGTTGCCCAGAGCTCTGTCTGGCCTCACCTTGAATATCTCTCTCCAGGGATGGGGCCTCAACCACTTCCCTGAGCAACTCGTTCCAGTGTTCCACCACCCTCACAGTTAAGAACTTGTTCCTAACATCCAATCTAAATCCGCTCTTCTCTAGTTTGGAGCCATTGCCCCTCGTCCTGTCACTGCAGGCCTTTGTAAACAGTCCCTCTCAAGCCGTCTTGTAGGCCTCCTTCAGGTACTGGAAGGTCACTATTAGGCCTCTCAGGAGTCTTATCCACACTGAACACCCCCAGCTCCTTCAGCCTGTCTTTGTAGCAGAGGTGCTCCAACCCCCTGATCATTTTTGTGGCCCTCCTCTGGACCCACTCCATGTATGGAACAGAAAGGGAAAAGGGAAGAAGGCTGGAAGTGTATCAGAAGCCATTTTGACTAGAGGGGCTAAGGTATTGAGCTGATAAAGCAGTAAACTTCTCGACTTTACCGTTTCCCAGTTGTTGTACTTCTCATAGCTGTGTGCGGTGGTACGAGCTTTGCCGTCAAACTGGGCATCCAGGGCAGCCTGCAGGTTGTCAATCAGAACTCTGCAATAAGGAACCACGAAAAGCATGAAGAGAAACAGTTTGCTAGCAGGGAAATAAGACCAGACAGACATTTCAAGTAATAAAGGCTGCATGGATGATGGAGCAAAATGTGGGAAGATTGATTTGGACACTTGAAAATAAGATACAATAGGTTACAGTTTCAACCTACTACCTGCTTCACTCTTGCCAATACAATGATCAGGTTCTTCTTGATTAAAACCTGCCTACTTATCCCCATACTAACAAACCTCCATGATGGCAACAGTTTGCTTCAAGAACAGTAATGCTGAAAGAGAGTGTGTGGAAAATGAGGTCTGGGTTTGCCTGGTGTTGCCATATTGTCTTTGCCTCGATAGGAAAAGGGCCCTCTCTTGAACTTACAGCACTGGAGTAGACTTAGACTGCAGCAATCTAACACTCCCATGCATCATCCCTGAGATGTTTGCCTGATGAAATTCTTTGTCAAACCAAACTTCCAAAAGTTAGGTGTGGTTTGACAGCTTTGTTGCAGGTGGCATCATCCATTCTCTAAGCTGCTTTAGTGCATCACTCGGATCTGTCCGGATTGATTGGATCTCTCCTTTTCATCAAGCTAACACTAAGGTGCAGTTCATCGAGCATGCTCTTGAGGACCTTTCGCTTATATTTCAACCTTGGCTATCAAAAAATGAAATCCTCTTGTTTTTCCAGTGCTCATCTTAACAGTCTTACAAATCTTAGTCGTTCGGATGTGTCCTTGATCCGTTTGTGCTTTGGATAGATGAGCAGGAGGCCAGTTTATGAGGCACCACCAGCCTTCAGAACAAACAGTGCAAATGACTGCACTGACATGATGCCACGGCACTGCAGCTACACTTCAAAAGAATTGTAACAGCTTGGCTTGTCAAGGACACTTCACTCAAGTTTGTCAGGGATGCTTTCCAGACGTTATGGCCTTTGTTGCAATCAAAAGATTTGTGCAGGGACCTGAACAAGTTCATGAATATTACAGGAAAAACTAACACATGCAGAGTAACTCCTCCTTTGCCGAAGAGGAAATTCCACTGAAATTGGATTCCTGTGCTCTGTGTGTGTGGGCTGTGGCATTATTGAAAATTATTTCTCCTAGAGTGTTTTTATATTCTATTCTCTCAGTGGCATCCAAATTAGACATGGTTAACATGAGGCCAGTAAGCTTAGGGATGAATTATCCTCATATTTAGCAGTTACATTTAATGAGAACTGTGTGGGGTCCAATGAAGGAGTTCTGTCTTGTGGCAATGACAAAAAATCTCCACTCAGCCAAGTGAACTTGTGAGAATTTGATCAAGTATATTGACTTCCTGTGCCTAAGTGCTTGATGTTGACAAAATATCCACTATATGTTGAAGAACATCCATAATCAAGTTGGCATGAGCCAATTTCGATGATCAAGTAGAGCTAAAGAACGAATGAAGACAGAAAACCCCACTCCACTCTAGCCCAAAGTCTTCTTCTCATCCTCTGTTAATGCTTGCACAGTGAGGAGTGGAAGATGTGAAATATATGCAACCGCCTGATCCTGCTCTTTTCTCCTTGCTCTCCCATTAGTGCTCTTCACTACAATGCTTCCATTCTCAGACCTGTGTAATGTGGCAGTGTGGCCTCTTCCTTCCACTTATGCTGCAGTTGTAATCAGTTGTGGAAACTCAGGGCTTTTTTACCTTTTTTTACCAATCAAGAGTTCTCTCTTTGGAAAAATCATTGTTGTGGATCTGCTGTGTGACTTGAGTAAGCCCAAGGGTGTCCTGGGAATCTCTTGTCCCCACTCCTTTGGCTTTTTACATAGCAACTGTCTTTTCTTTGTCACCAGTTTTGCTCCTCTAGCTATCATTCTGCAGTTTAGAGAATTGTGTGAGGAACTTCTCTCAGTGTCTCTTGGGCTCATCATTTTCTGGTTTCAGTTCCCTAATACTATCATGCAAGCCTCTCTGGTGTACTTTCTGTCTGTTTTTCAACCTTTGCTGCCTTTTGCCTTTAATGAGAACAGTTTCCTTCTTTCTGTGCTACATCCTTGTGTACTGCAGGGAGCTTTCACCTTGGGAAAGTTGCTGGTAGTAAGCCTTTGCTTTCTGTCTCTTATCATAGAATCAATCATGTCTATCAACATTTCAAATCACCTCGTTAATACAGTCCATTTGAACTGCCATATGAAAGCTGAACCCTGTAGAGGCATCCACAGTAGAGATTAAGTTTATGACAGGAAGATTGGTTGACCAGTATGAAAATCTCAAACACATTTTCCCCCAGTATTTAATCTTCTATTCAAAGAGCACAAACTTACCTGTACTCCATTCCACTTTCTTTCAGAACATCTTCAACCTCAAAAGACTTGGAAGCTTCAACTCGGAAATCAACTTGCATTTTTGGCCTTACCAGCGTGACAGAGTCTGGCTGCCAAAAGTCAACCTGAAAGAGGGCCAGATGGATACATAAAGAAATAAATGCATCCACATGGATGTCATTTTTAGGTGTATGTATATGTGCTAGTTATCTTGCTTGTGATTAATATACTAAAATCCATTCCTGTCCTGTTACAGAAGCTTGACCTTGCTTGCCAGAATTATCAACCTGAATTTTAACCTGAAATTGTTTAAAAAGATTTTATCAGGCCCTCGAACTTTATATGGCAGAATTCTGGAGATGGCAGTGACAGTTTCACAAATGCCAAATATTCTGCAGTATCTGAGTACATACAGACTGATAATTACTGTAATTATATTGACAACTTCTTTCATTCTTTGTACAGATTTCTTTGGAGATGTTTGCCTGTAAGTATTAGACAGAATTAGACTCCTGAGTCAGCAGCAGGATGACACTACCTGAATACTATCTGCTGGAAAAACTGTTCTGTGAGTGCTTTTAAGACTCAGTTCACTTAAGTTGCTGTGAGGAACCTGCGTCTTTGGAAGATGTTTAGTTCAGGGTGGACAAATAATAGTGCTATTACTATCTCACGTATTTTTGCCAGTCAGCTTCCAGGCATCTGGATTTAGCGCCGTATTAAAGGCCAAAGAAAGCAAAGCTGATTCGCCAGCCTGATGCCTTTTTAGCCTCTCATTTGATGAATGTAAAGGAAATTGAGAGCGGTAGGCATATTCATGAGCTATTTGTCTTCAAGGGAGCTGACTATCTCAGGTTATACTACTAGTGACCGTTTGCTTTGCATAACAATGGCAGTCATGGGGAACTTAGCTTAAAAGAAAAAAGAAAGCAAACCATCCCTTTGTGCTACACAGTAAAAAGCAAGCATGGCATGTTTATTTTAATACTGCCAGCACCATTCCAATAGTATATTCTAATACTGTTCCAGCATGCCTGTTGATGATAGTTCTCCACATCTGTGCCTCGTTAAAAATACCATCCTTTCATCCTACAGATAATGGTGTCTTTTCCACCAACAGCTATTTTACAACATCAAAGCTTAAGAGAAATATTGAAAACACATTTTCTGTCTTTATTGTTTTTCCTTATGTCATTGTGTCATCATATATCTACATCAAGGTCACTAGGAAATATGCAGCTTGGTTGGAGAGAAAGGAAGCTTTAAAGGCAAGCCAGAGAAGAAAAAATGACATGAGAGACTAGAGGCCAAGCAAAAGTTCAGCGTATGGGGAGTATGGATTTTTAAATTATTTATGTGAGCAAAATGTGTTTCCCATAATGGTAAAAATTCTAATAGTTGGAATTTCCATGTTTTAGCTAATATGTTCTTGAAAGCTCCCCACACTGAACACATAATTTCAGATTAACTTACTCTATGAAAAAAAAAAAAATCTGCTGGGCATTCTGATATTCAGGCTGGGTTAGCTAGACTCGGTAGAAAAATATTGAATTGTATTTGTACAGCTCTAGCTGTGTAACCTTGTTCTGTTCCTTCTGAAGAAATACTCCAACTGACTTGAATGGAATCAAGTAGTCTTGATTCCATGACGTTTTTTTTCTTAAAAATATATATATGTTAGTTAAACAAAAGGAGAAATGTTCCTTTGAAATGCAATATAACCTCTTCCCCAAGTTCTTTACCTGGATGTTGCTGGCAAGGATGTTGATGATTTCCACCTGCTCATTGTTCTGTGGAATCACACGAAACACCTTCTGCCTGAAAGGGGAGAAAAGGGTTGAATTTGAAACAGGGAAGTCAGTTGAAAGGCTTTTGCTCACGCAGAAGAAATTGTGCAAATATAAAACTTGATGTCTGTTCTTACCCATCAAAGGCATGATCCTGCAGGTGAGCAGAAACAGCTGCAGCGCCTACAAGAACCAAGAGCGCCCACATTTTTTTTAGAGAAAAAGCTCAAGCTTTTCAGTTTTATGCTGCTTTTATAATCTGTTTTGCCCTGCTTCTTATCAGTTATACCCAAGAACAAAACACTGACCAGATGATAGATTATTCCCTTGGCCTTGTTTTATTTGCACACTATTTATAAGTGTGTTTTGCTCCACACCTGTGAAAACAGCTGAAAGTCTCAAGGCAGGCTGGCTAAAGAATCTTGCTACTTCAGTGGGATAAAATCTTGACATAAAAAAGTGAATTTACTGTCTCTCTTATTTTATGTTGTAAGTGAATTTTGATTAATTATTTTGGGGGTGATAATCTGCTTGCTGGATTACAAACTTTGTAATACTTTTTTGTTCCTTTATGTGTGATAGATGTCTGTCAGAAGTTGTTGCAGTGTGACTGGTCTTGATCACACAGCACTGTCCTGCTGCCTGAATAATATGGGGCAGACAGACAAAGGAAGAGGAAACACAGTTGAGATATGCCAGTTCTCCTAACAGAGGAGAAAAGCGCTGATCTTGTTCACTTGATCATTTGTCACTTCACTGAAACTTACTAGTCAATTATCTGCAGAACTTAAAGTGCAGCAATTTCTACTCACAGTAGAGTTGTACATATTCTCCACATAATGCATTCACTGATTCTTGCATATTCTCTAATTTAATCACGTAAAAAAAAAAAATCAGAGGAGGTACCTTTTAATTTAAGCACTACTGTAGCCATTAGATGTAGGCTGAGAAGACCAAATTAAACATGGTCATACAAAAGCTTTACCTTTCTTGTTGTGCCTAGGCTAGCTGAGAAACAATTGTGTGCTTGCATCACTGCACTTGCATCTGTTTAGTTTTCATTAAGGAGTACTTGGCATTAAATGTAATGTTAATTGCCTGTTGATGCTGTGTCCTGAGGTGACTGATGTTTTCAACAGGGAGCCTTTAAATGAATCAGTTTGTAAATATGTAAAGATTGGAATTTCTCTCTTCTGTTATGCACAAGTGACCAAATGCAGTAAAGGGGTTCAGACACAGAAAATCTTGAAGCTGTTCTTTGACCCTGTGCTGTTTTGCAGAAATCCACATATAGGCATATCATATAATATGTGGAAAATATTAAATATCAACATATTACTCTCATAATAATAATTTTTTTTAGGTGCAAAAATGTGACCATTTTAAGAATGAATGTGGCATCAGACTTCGGGCCTAGTTTGTTATTAGGTTCTCTGAAGTCAACTCACTAAAACTGCAACAGCCTTATATACAGAATATGTAGACATCTATTTTTGAAGTCATTGTATCAAAGATTCAGCAGTTTATGCTTAACAATATGACCCATGATGAATAAGTTCCTTAAAGATTTCAAAACTGCATGGAGCCTAATTTATCCAGAACTGTTTTTGCCAAACCATAGGGTTTGAACTTACTTTGCAATTAATGACATAATTTGTAGCACTGCAGGCGCTTACCCTGCTATAATCTTACTTAGAGCCAAGTCTCCTGAGAAGAATGAGAGCAGGAGTTATTCTGATAGAATGCCAAAACAATACTGCAAAGTCTTCAGAAGTTTAATTTTTCAATTATGAGATCTACGGTATCAAATAAAATGGTCTGATCCCATGAGCGTTGCTAAGACAATAGTGTGGAGATGATCCAGCCCAGATTGCAATGAATACATCATCACAAGAAGTAATCAAACAAATTGCAGATGTCATCATTCCTTGTTCAGCACTGAGAAGCATCTAGGAGACAGAAGACTACCAGATTTCAGTGCTTGACTGAGCTTTTAAGCAATTCTTTGCTTTTTCACGGGGCTTCTTTTGTTGTATGGGTTTTTTTTTTTTTTTTTTTTCTTTTCTCTGAACAATCACAGATGCAGCATTAGTACCATCAGCTACTGAGCTGGCAGGCATTATTGAATACTCTAATTTCTAACAGCAGTCTTTACTGTTTTCTTCTGAGATTAGGTCAGAAAAAAAATCTCCCAAATACTGACCTGGAATGCTGCTTAGGTGATTTATTTTGCATCTCAGGTTTGATGGTTATTTGTCAGATTAGCTAATAAATTGTCTCTAAACACTGTCTTGTTTTTCTAGCTGTATAATATAAATGTTTAATATTTGTATGATAAAGAGGCAGCATAAGGATAAATAAACCAGCAAATTAAATTTGGTTAAGCCATCTGTTCTTTTTAGCGCCTGATTACAAGCCAACAGCACATCAGTTGTCCATGGCTGAGTAAACCTTGGCCTTTATTGCCTAACACTGAGTGCAAAAGCTGGTATTACCTCTGAAAAGATTATTATTACTACTTTTAATCAAGAAAGTAACAAAGCCAGCTCAGTCCTAAAAGGAGAGTGTGTAGTCATTTTCTTCACATGTATTTTGTCTTAAGGTGAGCACAGCTGAAACAAAAGTGTCAGTTACTGCAATTTTTTTTTTGTTATTTGCTTTTTTTTGGCAATTAAAATTCAAACCTTCTGTCATGTTGTCACTCACAAAGAGTATTTCCTGTCTTTAGTGTCATGAGCTGTAAAATGTTCTGTTGCAAATAATTTGCTATATTGAAGCTGAAATTCGTTTTTGTAATGAGACCTTGGCTTCGGTTTTAGGAATGCAAACACTCTGCTACTCCACTTTGATAGGCTTATGAAGGCTTAACTGCAGACTAATGTCTGCTTTTTCTTTTTATCGTTGTTAGCATTTCAGAAGTACCCTTTATCCTATGAAGCTTTTCATCCCATTTGTTATCAAACTGAGTGTAAAAGGCCAAGGGTAAATAATGTCTCTTTTTCTAGGATCTACAGATTTCCTGAGTCAGAGAGTTTGTTAAGCTCTGTTTAAAAAAAGTCTGCTGTCAGTTACAAAGCATTGCCCATCGGTTCTTATAATCCTTGATTGACAAATTTATTTTCTTAATATAGTTTGGTATTTATTATGTTCCAAAAAATCAATGAGAAGCTCCTCTGTGCCCAAATCTTAACATTGCTTGTGTTTGTAACATAGCAAAATCCTAACACGTGCCCCGAACCAGCCACATATGTTTGAATTATGGGCAGCCTCTTACCATCAATTATTCGTTAAGATAATGTTTCCTAACCTTAGTTTTGAAGAGAAATGCTATTGAATGTATTCTGAGGACCTTTGAGAGTACTTTGAAGAGGCCAGGATCAGCAGAATCTGCCGTCTAGCATATGCTCCAAGCTTTCTTGCTACTTCCTCTGTGTTTATATATTATTAATATAATTCATCAAAGGCTTTTTCAACTTCAATGCCCTGGGACATGCTCACATCCTACTGTTTTGGTAGCTGTGGGTAGGCATCTTCTTTTGTTTATTTATTTTTCACATTTGCAGATATTATTTAACATGTGAACAGGAAGTGGATATGGAAAGAATGGAAGTGGTGAGATCTAGGAAATGGAGAAAAAAAAAAAAGGCATCTTTCACAGCTTTGGGATGTGTCTCTACTTCTGCTATTTCTCATCAGGTGAGAAACAGCCAAACCTGTAACTGTTCTTTTGTAGGGTCAGTGAATTCTTGCCAAGGTATCTCCTGTGTAACTCAGTACCATATTGTGATGGTTTGGGAGTTCCCTGCCCCCCACACTTTGTAAAATGACCCAGACTAGAACTCAGCCAGCTGGAAGTTAAGGACTGAAGCTCTATTTACAGCTCAGCACAATGTACAAGCAGAGATATACACTATAGACAGGAATAGTTACAGACATAGACAAGTTAAAGGGAATACAGAAACACAACTCCCCTCCCAGAAATCAGAGACCCCAGGAGGGGCTCCCAACCACCCTTCCACCTTCTCCCCACCCCTGTACCTTACCCCAAGGTTTGGCTTATGCACAAGATGAATTTGGAGGATTGGCCAGGGGGGTTAGAAGGAAAGTGGTTAGTGAGGTTACTCAGCAGAGAGGAGAAAGAGCGGGAAGCTGCTAGTCCGAGACGCTGTGCCCCAGAGAGACTTATCTACGTTTTGGTTTCTTCTCTCAAACATCTCAGCAAGCCTATGAGTGAAGCAGACATCACCATGTTTTCCTTTCACAGCCTATAGTGCAATTTTCTTTATTAAAATATTCCAGTTAGCCTCAAACCAGCACACGTTTTACCATTCACCTCTAATAGTTAGGATTAGAACTGATTATGTTGCAGCTTCATTATATGATCAATGCACAAATTACTTAAGTGTTTAGAATGTATTTTATATCGCTGGCCAGAGGTTGCTACATGTATCACATACGGTCAGATTCCTACTTGCCTGAATAAACGTTTGAAATACAATAAAAGCAGTCAGTAAAGGTACAGGCAGTGTCAGGATTCCCAGCAGTTAAGCACCAAGAAACTGTTTAGTGACCAAACAGATAAAAGATCCTTAAGAAAACAGTGGGAAGAACTGACTTCACACCCATTGGCTATAAGCATCTTCTTCTTGGTTAGCTGTCTTTGGGATGGGCTTTCTGTCCTGTACAAGAGTGTGGTGAGCTCTCATACTCAACCTTATTTCTGACATCTGCAAGGCTGGCAAGGGTCATGTCATGACTCAGTGACAGCTCAGAGATGCAAAAAAAGCATAAGGTCCTTCACCTTGCACTTTTTAAAATGCTGAGATCAACATGCAGTATCAAGTGGGAGATCACATCTGCGATAAAAAGCTGATAATCTAAAAAAGCACATGAGTAGGTAGACACTCAGTACTTCAACTAATAGAAGCCAGTTGAAGCTTCCATCTTCTTGCAGTATCTGATAGGTGTAAGAGTTCCTCATCTGGTGTAGATCAGCACAAGATTTACACCTAAATAATGTCTCCAGCAATGCCAGAACCAGCTGCTGCCAAAGCAGTGCTAGAATTATTCTGTAATGAGATACAGCAGTACCTGCCCACTCTTGAGGTCCCTCCAGGATATCTACTAAGGGTTGTTAGCATGTTGTTTTTCTCAGTATTCCCCTAGTTCCCATTCTGGGCTCTGCAGGGGCTGAAGGTAAATCAGGCTGTCAGTGAGCAATCATCCACCTCCAGTTTTAACAGAATGATATAGACAGACAGACGACTCTACATTTCATCCAGCTAAATATGATCCAGATAGTGATGCTACATTGGAGTTAACACAGCACAGATGGATGACCATGAGTAGAAATAAAGAAAGAAAACAGGTAGTAGCAGGAGAGCCCAGGGTGCACTAAAAAAAAACAAAACAGCAAGAAAGGGTCAAGGAAGAAAGTAAACTGAGCAGCTTGACCATTTAGAAATGAATTGGTTTTCTCAGTTTGCATTTGTTGAAGTAACTGAAATTCACAAGCTGCAGAAGGGAGTAGGACTCCACAGTGACCTAGTAGAACTGCAGCTGTCTGGCTTCCTCTGCAACAAAGCACATCGATTAACGCATCATTAAAATTAGTTCACTTTCTTTCTCCTAGAACTTCCTCCTGAACTGTAAAAAAGTAAAACCAAGAAGAAGTCAGGTAAAAATCACCAAACCAAGTAGTCCAAATAGATTAATTGGGTATTCTGCACACCAGTTTGTTCATATAACAGTATAATCCTTTTCAAAAGATTCATCACGGTGTCACGGTATCACCAAGGTTGGAAGAGACCTCAAAGACCATCAAGTCCAACCTGTTACCACAGACCTCAAGATTAGATCATGGCACCAAGTGCCACGTCCAAACCTGCCTTGAACACCTCCAGGGACGGTGACTCCACCACCTCCCTGGGCAGCCCATTCCAGCAGTCAATGACTCTCTCACTGAAGAACTTTCTCCTCACCTCCAGCCTAAACTTCCCCTGGCACAGCTTGAGACTGTGTCCTCTTGTTCTGGTGCTGGTTGCCTGAGAGAAGAAGGCAACCTCCTCCTGGCTACAACCACCCTTCAGGTAGCTGTAGACAGCAAGAAGGTCCCCCCTGAGCCTCCTCTTCTCCAGGCTAAACAGTCCCAGCTCCCTCAGCCTCTCTTCATAGGGCTTGTACTCGAGGCCTCTCCCCAGCCTCATTGCCCTTCTCTGGACACGCCCAAGCACCTCAATGTCCTTCTTAAATTGAGGAGCCCAGAATTGGACACAGTACTGGACACAGTACAGAACTGGACACAGTACTCAAGGTGTGGCCTAACCAGTGCAGAGTACAGGAGGAGAATGACCTCCCTGCTCCTACTGGCCACATTATTCGTGACGCAGGCCAGGATGCCATTGGCCTTCTTGTCCACCTGGGCACACTGCTGGCTCATGTTTAGGTTCTTTGGCTCATTCATGGTTCTTTGTTGATCAGAAGTATTCATAAAACTCTTCCCAAAGCAATTAATGTGACTAATAATCTATACTTGGACAACATTATTAAAACACACTAATTGCAAGAAACATAGTGAGAGCTCACTCATTATAAGAGTATGGGGTATCAAATTAAGCTAAAAGAATTAATCTCAGCACTCTTTGTTCCTGTGTGAACATGGAAGTAAACAAAGTTCAAACTCAGTGGAGAATACGTCTGACTGAAGCAACCATATTAGCTATTTGCGAGACATCACAGGGTAAAAAATAACTGGAAATCAGATTTGTGCTACTGAAGTGAAACCAAATCTGATTGAGGTATGGATTTTTGTCTAGCAGAAAAGTTCCTTTTATTCATAGAAGGAATTAAACAAGTGAAGATAAAACTGGACTTTTCAGTAAATGGATCATGTTTTTCAGTAAACAGTAGGCTTCTGAGAACGAAGGAAAACATCCAGAGTTTCAACAAACAATTTCATCATGTAGCCATAGTCTAATCTCACTTTCATGAATTTATCTGGAAATTAATTCAGCTGAACATATCTCTTAAACTCCTATGAAAGGGACCTTGATGAAGCAAAAAAGTAAGCAAGCTACAGACCATAAAGCAATGCCACCCCTTGAAAATATTTTTGTCTGCATACATGGAAATGTTTAAGCGTCAAAGATAAGATAGCTGCTTTAAGATCAGTGTCTGGATTCTGCTGTATTACACCCATGCAAGTCTGGATGTAAATTTTTTTTTTTTTTTTTTTGGCTTGGTAGAGCATGCTCAAAACAGTATCATTTTTGGCATATTGTTTGGAAAGAAGTTTTAAAGCTAGTTTGTAATACAGGTATTTCAGACACTGAGGCTATGCAGATCCAATTTTAGACAGAGGCTTTTTGCCACTGGTTTATCTCTTCTTCTTACATTTCTCTACACTTCTCAGCTTCCAACTACAAAATCAGATGTGCTGGGAAGGGGTGAAGTGGAGGGAGAGAGACTATGCTTTGATCCACTGCCTCATGAAACATCACAGCTACCTGAAATCCTTACATTTTCTGTGAATTATTTAAAACATTTTCTAAAAAAAAAAAAAAAAAGAAATGTGGAATTGTTGCTGTAGTGCTTCATGGAAATGGTAGAAGACATATCCCAAGGCCCTGTGCTACATTCTGCACCCAGTATATCAAATTCATGATGTTCTGTGACTAAGAACCCCAGCCATGCAGTACAGCTGCTCAGCTGCTGGTTTGGTCCAAATGTCAGATCTGGTCCAAGTGCCTGGCCATTAGAAATCAAAATAAAAATATGGAATAGCAAATCTATGTTATAGATACAAGAATATTTTTTGTTCTATTAAAACTCATAGTAGTCCTACATTGCAATGTTTCATAGCAAAAAATTAATTCCCTTTCCTGCTGTGGTTAGGTGGGTTTTACTACTGCACAGCCGAATGCTTGTAGAAGGGTTGGGGAATTTTCTTTTCTTTTGCTTCCAAAGATTTTCCTACCTAAGCAAAGGTGCCTCTTGGTTTGTTCATTGTGTTCCTCACATTTCACTTTGCTTTTTTTACTGAAATACTTACAACAAAATTTAGAATTTTGCTTGTTTCTGATTCATGCATAGTTCTTAATCAAATATTTTCCTTTCTTTATGCTGTCTTTCCCCATTCTATTTTTTTACATCAGGTGAATTGCTGAAACCTCTCAATTGAAGAAACTGATTATAGTTATTATGTTCGTGATGTTCAATATATTCTCCTCACTGAACAACAAGCTTCTGGACTTTGAGCTGAGAGTTTTTGTCAGGGCTAAATAACAGAAATTAAATCCATTAAGCTTCTCAGTCATATCCCAATACATAAGATAAATAAACTTTCCCTCTGGTCATTTTATGGTCTTCAGATGTCTTCAGCATGTCCTAA
Source organism: Eubucco bourcierii (assembly GCA_013396675.1). Lineage (NCBI taxonomy): Eukaryota > Metazoa > Chordata > Aves > Piciformes > Ramphastidae > Eubucco > Eubucco bourcierii. Next base: position 131,739 of record VWZE01012354.1, on the reverse strand, counting down.
ATGGAAAGGACTCCTGAAAAGTGATCCATGTGGAGGAAGTCAATGGGATGTACATTATACGAGACAGACAATTCTTCCATTTAGCAGGCATGAAAAATATCCTTGAGAGGTTTATGCAATCTCACCATAAGCTGCCTAAAATATGCTAAATGTAGAGGCATTTAGTATTAAAGGAGAGATTTTTTAAAAATTTTTTTTTTTAATTACTTGCTTTACTGACAGCCTGTGATTTAAATTTGGAAGTGCAAATTTAAATTCCTTAGAAGGATTCATCATACTTTTAGTATGATGAAGACAGGAAAAGACTTTATTAACAGAACACATAACATTTTAATTTTAAACATTGTTTTGTTTATTTATATTTAAGATTTGCAGTTCTTGTGATATATCTAAGCAAAGGCTGTTATATGTTAAGTGACAGTGTAATTTGTAGGTGAGGGGTCTGACGAACAGCGCTGCTGAAAGGAAACCTTAGATCCAGAGAACAAATCTTCTTACTCTAGTGTTGTTCTCAGATTTCCATGTTGAATGGAAAATCCAATATAAATTCATCTGGCCTGCAGTGCAGAACTCTGTCATATTTTATAGAGGAGTGGATTTATAGACTTTCTAAAACATTTTACAGGGCAAGTCCTCAGATGTCTTCAAGGTGAGTTGCTGTATATACTTTTATCCTGGTAGTGTTTATAGGGGTCTGTCGGGATGGTGACACTTCCAAATCCATATGAACCTTCTGCACTAATAAATGCGGCATGGAGCAGCATTACTGTGCTGGTTTGAGGCTGACTGGAATATTTTACTGAGAGAAATGAAATCCTTAGCTGTGAGAAGAAAGAAGGAAAAAACCAAAACAACAGTAACCTGTATCACTCATTCTTCTGCTGAGAAGCTTACCTAGTCGAAATATAGATAAGACACTTCTCACACACTTCACAGTTCTCACTTCTGCTCCTTTCTCTCTGGTAGTGTGATGGTTTGGGAGTTCCCTGCCCCCCCCTACTTTGCAAAATCCCCCAGACTAGGCTCAGCCGGCTGGAAGTTAAGGATTGAAGCTCTGTTTACAGCTCAGCACAATGTACAAGCAGATATACACACTATAGACAGGAACAGTTACACAAATATACAAATTAAAGGTAATACAGAAACGCAACTCCCCTCCCAGAAATCAGAGACCCCAGGAGGGGCTCCCAACCACCCTTCCACCTTCTCCCCACCCCTGTACCTTACCCCAAGGTTTGCCTTACGTGCAAGGTGAGTTTGGAGGATCGGCCAGGGGGATTAGAGGGAAACTGGTTAGTTAGGTTACTTGGCAGAGAGGAGAAAGGCCAGAAGCTGCTAGACAGCCCGAGATGCTGTTCCCAAGAGACTGTGTTATCTATGTTTTGAGTTCTTACTCTTAAACATCTCAGCAAGCCTATGAGTGAAGTAGATATCACCACTGTTTTTCCTTTCACAGCCTATAATATAATTTTCTCCATTAAAATATTCCAATTAGCTCAAACCAGCACAGGCAGTCTGTGGTTGCTTCTGCCTCAGCTCTAATCCTACCTAACCCTTTATTTCCCCATAACCTCCTTGTCGTCTTTTTGACAGCTCACCTCAGATCTCTCCAGATTTATCACCTGAGATGTATGGGAATTGATCTGTTTATTTCTGAAGGGAGGGAAAGAGGGGAAGAGAGGGAGGGGGTTTGGGTTGGGATCCTTCTGGCAATCTGATTGTTTGGGGAGGGATTTTGTGTTTCTATATTACTTTTAACTTGTATATAACTTTATATGGTGTATCTATATGTACTTGTTAGTTGTGCTAAGCTGTAAATATAGCTTCATTCCTTAACTTCCAGTGGGCTGAGCCTAGTTTGGGGGGGGGAGGCAGGTAACTCCCAACCATCACAATTACCAAATATTTCAGGCTCTTGAGATCATGAGACCAGGTGGCACAGGGCAAAACAATGCAGATTTGCTAACTTAAGTCTTGATGAAGCTTGCTGCAGGGTTGTGGGTTTTTTTTTTTATTTGGTTGTTTGTTTTTTTTTCCTGTGGCTTCAGGGTAATTGTTAAGGTGATGGTTGAAACTGATAGATTAAAGGTTGATGTGATAAACTTTGCATGTTCATTGTATGGTCCGACAGAAGTGAGACAGTTGCTGTGACTTAGAGCTTTGCTATTAGTAAAATAAGGATATCTGAACTGCAAAGATGCTGATTGTGAAACCCAGCATTTTGTCTAAGATTAGGTTCATGGAAACTCAAATGGACCTAACTGGGGAGTGAAACAGTTTGATCAACATACCTAACAGAAAATTTAGCAATAAGCTTTAAAACCTTATTTTCTTTTCCCTCACACTTGTCAGAAGCAAAACAGAAATAGATAAGAAAATTAGACAGCATGATCAGAAGTTGGAAACCAGATTGAGAATAAGAGGTGATAGGAAGACTGAGATTAGAAAGGTCTTGTTTTGCCTTTACTGCACTATCAGCAGATTATGAGTAAATTAGTGAATGCAGTTCTGTCTCAAAAATGTGGTTGTCTTTAGTAAAGATTTCATATTTACATACTCAGATACAGTGCAAGGTGTGTGTGATCACATTTATTTATTGTATGTCTAGATATTATTTAAATAAATACACCCTCAAGCTGCCAGAACAGAGTAAAAGCAGAAAAAAACCCTAATTAACAGACCTCCAGCATGTTTAGTGTATGCAAATGAAATATCTTGTGTCTATTTTCTTTGATGTTCCTGACCAACGAGTGCAGTTCAACAGGACAACAGGATCTTTGTCCTTCAAAACCAAGACTGCTTCTTGCTTGCTTAGGCATCAGTTGTGTTATTCTGTTCACAAACTCATCAAGTGCCACCTTAGGTCTGTTTAGCTTGGTGCTCCCACTGCTCCTGTTGGAAAACTGTTTCTTCTCTCTTGATGATTGGAAACTGCCTTTTAATTTATAACCTTAATTTGTTCATGGTAAGCTGATACTCGACTATTCATATACCAGCATTATCCTTCTTGTAAGACAGATGTACACTCCATTCCTCACTGTCCTAATCTGTGCTGACTCAGTCTCAAATTTTGCTTGTAACTGTGACTAACAAAAGTAGCATTTCAGAGGAAGAACCACTGAAAATGTACTTCACAGCATCAGTGCTTTCCCAGCTCTTGACAGCATTTTATGCCACACATAGCAGCATTGCAGTGGCTTTCCCATGATGGCATTGCACGAGAAGCTTATGATCAGCTTGGTTTTGATAACAACTGAAACAGCTCTGATGCTGATAGAGAACATACAGGGCTGGGTGTTTTAAAGTCAGTCTTATGCTTTAATCTTTTCCCAGATCAACTGACTCTGCATAGCTTGTTACTTCAAAACACTCCTAGGCATTTCAAAATCTCCCTTTAAAAAGCCCATGGGTATATGAAGGAAATTTCCTGCAAACATTTGGCTTAGACTTAAAAATCTAAATGAAAAAAAAAACATCAAAACATTCAAAAACATTGGTACCAAGTGAGAACAACTGGCCTGCAGTACTTCCTTTATCAAATACCTCCTTATAGGCATGTATACATTTCTTTACAAAATGTGGAAAAAATATACTTTGTAGGGGAAATGTTTATTTGTGGATTTTACTTTTTTTTTTTTCTTTTTTCCTTCAGATTTAAATTGTCATCTCAAGTTCACAAAATACACGTGACTGGTTTGTTTTACTGAAGATAACTCTGGATCAAATTAAGATCATGCAGAACAAAAGATGAGAGAATAATCTTCCTGTCAACTTTCTCCTTCATTCACAGAATCACACAATTAAGCAGGTGGGAAAAGGCCTCCAGTATTGAGTCCAACATATCACCTGACCCTTCTAATTAACTAAAGCATGACACTAAATGCCTCATCCAGCCTCCTCTTAAACATCTGCAGGGATGATGACTTCACCACCTCCCTGGATAGCCCATTCCAATGGGTAATCACTCTTTCCACTCTTTCCATGTAGAACTTCTTCCTCATGTCCAGCCTAAACCTTCTCTGGTGCAGTTTGAGACTGTCTTCTTGTTCTGTCATTATATTCTAAAATGTGACCCTAACATCTAAAGCAGTTAAAACTATCATCACCCTAACTCTCCTATTTCACTAAATTCCAGTGGCACCAGTGGTGAGTGGAAGGTGGATCTGTTTGCAACAAGGAAGATTCATTACATTTTATAAAGAAGGTGTTTGAAAGAAAAAAAACATTTAAAAAAAATTTTTGAATCATGTTGCAGCACTTATTCTTTGAAGCACATTTTTTGTATCTTTATAGCTGCAAAAGAAAGGAAATGGCTATTACTAACTCTTCCCACATCCACTAACTAAGCAAATTCTGTTTTAGTTTTTGCACTCTGCTGCAGCTGAACAGGAATGCGTGGTGGAGCCGCTCACCTAAATGGCTGTTGTGCTGCTGTCTTTTCCCTGGGACCAAAGAACAACAGCAAATATTGGGAAAACAGATTGGAAGTCAGAGGCACCTCAGATATACTAAACAGAAGCACAGTGAAAATTGGAGACCTTGAATGCTAGTAAAACAACTGAGTTGGTAAAAACTCAACTGATGGAGCTCTCATGTGGAACACATTGTGTCTACAATGTTACAGGTCATTTCCTTTGCCTTTCGCTATAAACATGTTTTTCAAATTGGTTTCAAGTTGGTCCAGCTGCTTCAAGCACAGTGTATTGAAAGCATATTAATATGACAGATAACTAGCAGCTGTTGTTGGAAAATTGACAAAGCAAAGGGTAGATGTTGCTTCAGAGGATGAACTTGAGCTTTCAGGCAAAACATCTTCCCCGATATTTTGCCATTCTATGAGTTTTTCATTGCAGAGGCTTGGACAGCGACACAAAGAGGCCACATTCTTTCCAGATACAGTTCTAGCAAACATAAACATGTATTATGAGAGACAAATAGGCTGATGAACTCAGCGTTCAAGGCACTGAATGACAGGGAAAAGGTGGTCTTAATCTCTCTGCTAAAGAAGATACTGCCATCTGTGAACTCTACCTATGGTTTATCCCTATTGTGCTGGTTTGAGGCTAATTAGAATATTTTAATAGAGAAAATTAAACTATAGGCTGTGAAAGGAAAACATCATGATGTTTACTTCACTCATATGCTTGCTGGAGAATTGTTTGGGAACAATAACCAAAACATTAGATAAGTCAGTCTCTCTCTGGCTCTTGCTGGAGCAGGAGCTGCTGGGGTGATCTAGCAGTTTCTGGGCTCTGACTCCTCTGCTGATTAATCCTCACTAACCACTTTTCTTCTAACCCCCCCTGGCTGATCCTCCTAATTTACCTTGCACGTAAGGCAAACCTTGGGGTAAGGTACAGGGGTGGGGAGAAGGTAGAAGGGTGGTTGGGAGCCCCTCCTGGGGTCTCTGATTTCTGGGAGGGGAGTTGTGTTGCTGTATTACCTTTTACTTGTATATTTCTGTAAATATTCTGTATATAGTGTATATATCTGCTTGTTCATTGTGCAAAGCTGTAAATATAGCTTCATCACTTAACTTCCATCTGGCTGAGTTCTAGTCTGGGTCATTTTACAAAGTGTGTGTGTGTGGGGTAACTCCAAACCGTCACACCTGTTCATAGAATTATGTATTGAAGAACCGGTGACTGTATGTAGCAATACACATGTTCCTGGTGAAAATCTGTGTTCCAGAGGTGACCA
>VWZE01012354.1:65870-123328 GCA_013396675.1 Eubucco bourcierii | reverse complement strand
TGAATCCCTCCCACCCTCCCTCATTATGAATCCTGAAGTGTGTTTTGTGTAGGATGCGATGCTAGTCTTAAGTAAGCTTGTACAGGACGTTTTTATACCCCAGTCTCTGACACAGCCAGCTCTGCCCCCAGCGACCACCACCAGGCTAATTCAAAACCTCTCAGCTTTTTCTGTCGGGAGCGGTGCCCTGGTGAGTGGCACTGTGGTGAGACACAGGCTGGCGTGGCCAAGCAGGGCTGTGGAGATGGGGATAGACTGCTGTAGGGCAGGACTGGAGACCACTGCCCTTCATTGGGGCAGAATGACCCAGGCTGGGCTGAAACGGCGGTGTGGGCTAAAGGGTGGGGCAGAGAGGTCCCAGGTGGTGCTCGTCAGGGTTGTTAAGGCCCATAAGCGCTCTGGAGGCCAGCGTTTGTTCATCTCGGGGCTGCGGCGTCGTGTGTACTCCGGGGTTTAGCGCTGTGGGACGGTGCCGGTCTCCTTTCTCTGGTGGGCAACCTTGGTTGGGCTGGGGTCTCTGGGGACCCCGTGCTGGATGGAAAAAGCCTCTTTGTGCTGGGAAGAGCGAAAGACTGGTACGACTTCTTCTCTCTCAGCTGCTGGCTTGCATCGGGCAGCAGGACTCACGGCAGGGCCTTGCTGGCCGCCCGACGGCGAGAGGACAGTGCTGCTTTCCAGGGTAAGTTGATGGTTTGGTGGGCTTTGATATGTCTGAGTTACGAGGAATTCCTGCCCCCTTTTGCTGGCTGATAAATGAAGAGACAGTCTTATTTCATGTTCAGTGTCCTGATGAAAGGTAAACGTGCTGTGTGCGAGCTGTATCTGACACAGGGAACGCGAGCTCTGCCAGCGGGGAAGCTACGCTCTAGTCAGGGCCGTCCGTGCGTTTGTAAGAGTTTTTAGCACAAGGATTGTGCTTGCTGGGCAGAGAAGGAAAGTATGCGGCCAAATCTTGATCTCAGCCGCACGTGTGCAGCTCCCAAGGCTGCATCCTGGTTCAGCATATGGCCTAATGAGGTCTTGCATGATTGCAAATGTGGATGGCACACTGGAGAGCGAGCCGGCAACTGCTCCTTGTTTTGTTGTGCTTTCTGCACCGCAGCATCTGTTTTGCTTCATCATTTTTGAAAAGAAAACCGCAAATATTTTTCTCTAGGGAGCTGATAAATATCAGTGCTTACGTTTAAAAAAAAAAGTTTCAGAGGGGATAAAAGTGGTGTCTGAAGTCCTTATGTTTGGATTTGAGCATTAATTCACAGATTGTCTCTTAGTATTTTGTTCCCAGCTCAGGAAATCCTGTGGGGTATTCTCCCTCAGGAAATCACACGGGGTGGTGTCTCGGCATGATTGATTTTTATTTCTGTATCTAACTTTGCACATAATTGTCTTTTGTAGCAGCATTTTCTAGGGGAGATTTGTGTTTCTTGGAAAATTGGGCAAACCTAGGGAGTGTTTAACAACTTGTCAATGAAACTTTCAGTGAAATTTGTTGTCACCTTGTGGATGTACTTGATCCTGGGTTGATGGATGTGAGGTAGTAAATTAAGAACAGTTTTAAAGGACTGTGGTCAAAAGATTTATATATATTTTTATATATATATTTGCATTCTTAAAACAGCTGCCTGAGAGGAAATGTGTTCTGGCAAATGGCTGACTAGATATATAAACAGAAAGAGAGTTAGATTAAGGCTACTCTTAGTACTTCTCTACTACTTTGTATTTCTCTAGTACTTTCAGTCCTTTCTTCTGGGTGTATGTTTCATGTGGTATCTGTATTCATGTCAAGAAGTGTCTTTAGCGTCTCTTTTTTTGTTCTTGATATGACAAAAGGTATAAAAATGATCATCTATCACAAAGGATATTTAAAATGTGGTGGGGTCTTTGTAAAGTAAAATCTTCAAAGGTTCATGGTATCATTTCAGATTTATTCCTGGGTAGGTTCTGAGGTAATTTTTTTTTTTTTTAAAAAAAATATATGTGTGTATGTAGATTTCAAAGGGCTTAAGTACTTACTGTCTTGTTTCTGAATTTGTGTCAACTGCTTCTTGTTTATCCAGCATCATAAATACCCAAATGAATTTACAAAACAAATGCAAGGATTTGTTTCCATTGCCTACACAACAGTTCATTTTAAAAACAGACATAATATTTAAAAAATAAGACATAAGAAGGTCAACAACAAAGCTGTTTTCTACCTAAAGCTTTGAATAACTTTTTGTGATGGTACAGTTAGGATTGGACCTTTCAAAGGTTATTGGAATAATGTGATTAAACCTAAGCCAAGATTCTAACAACATCAGAACATACCAAGAAGAGGGCTTTGCTTGAGTGTCAGCTATCAAGAATTGTGAAAGTTGTTTGTTCTAAGTCTTGTTGTATGCCTTTTAAAACAAAAGCCCTTTTACATTCCATGACTGAGTAGAAGTAATTCTTAGCTGCTATTAGAAGAGTGGATCTTTATATCATGGTATCGGTGCTTGAAACTTTGCATAGAGTTTGCTATGATACTGGGTTTTTGTTTTATAACACTTATCTTTCTATCAGTATTTCTGATAATATAGTAAATTGACTGAATTTATTGAATTATTTGGTTACATAATTTCTTAGTTGATGGAAAAACTCAACATTAGCTGGCAGCGTGCACTTACGCAGCCCAGAAAGCCGGCTATGTCCTGGGCTAAATCAAAAGAGGTATGACCAGCAGGATGAGGGAGATGGTTCTGCCCCTGTGTTCTCCTCTTGTGAGACCCCACCTGGAGTACTGTGTCTGCTCCTGGTGTCCCCAGCACAAGAGAGGCACAAACCTGCTGGAGTGGGTCCAGAGGAGGAAAATGATCAGGAGGCTGGACCACCTCTCTCAGGCTGAGAACTGGGGCTGTTCAGCCTGGAGGAAAGTAGGCTTTGAGGAGACCTTATAGCAGCCTTTATGTATCTGAAGGGGGCCTACAAGAAAGATGGGAAGGTTTTTTTATTTACAAGGGCTTGCAATGATAGGATGAGATTGAATGTCTTTAAGCTTGAGTAGGATATTTTTAGAGTAGATATTAGAAATTTTTTACAGCAAGCATGCTGAGACACTGGAACAGGTTGTATAGGTAGGTTATGGCTACTGACTCTTTGGAGGAGTTCAAGGTCAGGTTGGGTGAGGCCTTGAGTGACTTGTTCTAATGGCAGGTGTCCCTGCCTGTGGCAGGTGTGTTGGAACTAGATGATCTTTGAGGTCACTTCCAGCTTAAACCATTCTATGAAAACTGTTTCACAGCTCTTCCTTTCTCCTGTGATTCCTTCACTATAATTGGATAGTATATTTTCTACTGCTGTGCAACACAATGTAAGCACGAGGTACTGAAGTGCAAATTATTACGTGAAGAACTCTGGTTGGGTGACAAGGATTAATTACAGATATAAATTTTTACATAAATTACCTATTACATAGTGTAAGCTTCAATGAAATGTTGATACTGGATTATTAGCTTGTGCTAATCTGTATCTTCAGTTTTGGATAGCCCAAAGAAGATTTGCTTTTTTGCTTTCTTGAAATAAACAAAACCAGCTTCTGCACTGTCAGAAAATAACAGTAGTTCTCAAGGGCTAATCATTACCAGCCTTTGTCATGGGGTTGTAATTGTTTCATGAATTCTGCTTCAATCAGGGAAAAATACACTTAAGTGCCAATAAAAGTTTTTATGCTGCTATGATTTCCTCCTACCTCATCTTCCTCCTCCCAATTTATGGCTTTATTCCACTGTCTCTGTTACTAAGCAACACAGTACATGGCCTTAATGCAAATGACTTCAAACTCTCTGATAGTGAGGCAGAATAACATCAGGTTAATTTCCTGATTAATATATGCTACAAAGAAGTGCTGTGCACTTAAAAAAAAACCCCAAACCCAAAGGTTATGGCTAGAAAACTGTCTGATAGCATAACAGAAGTATTTATTTTTGAAGCATTTTCTAGATTCTCTTGCCTGTATTTGAAACAACCTTTCCAGGCAGATGGATTAAATGCCTGGTTCTGTCATTTTGACTTGATCTCTTCTGTGCTGAGCTGCCCAGCTGATTGCACAGTGTATATGATGTGATAATGCAAGTAGTTTTCTCCCAGGTGCGCCCTGTATTTTCATCTCTATTCAAGAGGAGATAAAATGCTTGCTCAGACACTGTTTTTGCTCCATTTCTAAAATTAATGGTAGCATGTGAGACTTTCCAGAAAAAAAGTGTTGGCTTTTCATTCAAGCTGACATCACTGTGAGCAGGATTTGACTGATGTTTATGCTTGTTTGATAGACAACTTTTGTGTGCCGCAGTACCACTCCTCGTATACTTAAAACTCTTCAGTGTTGTGCATTGCAGGTGTTTGCATATTTTAATAAATTTTTTTCCCTTGTCCATAATCTTAAAAATGCAAAGTCTTATTCAAGAGAGTAACAATTCTATTGTTACCCATATGGTAGTACTATTTTAGATGGAAATAAAATAGAGTTCAGTGCCACCCTACAGAAATCCTAGGAATAGTGTTTAGGCTGCAGTGTTTGCTTGCAGTAACAGCTGTGACAGGTTTTTTTGGCCAGTGTTTGCAGCACTGCTTTGGCTTGGCCTCTCTAAATCAATGTCAATATTTGCTATTACAAGGGAGAATTTGGAAGGCTAAATACAGAATATTAAAGGGTTTGAAGTAGACTTCAATGTATGTTTACAACTTTAATTCCTGTGATGCCTTATACCTTTCAAGCAGTCTGAGGAAATACTGAACTGTCAGACAACTTCTGCCTTATAGGTAGGCTCTTAGTTTGAAACCTACCCACTTTCACTGCAGTGAAAGCATATAATGCAGCTCTAGAAACCACATCTTCACTGGTGTGTCTTCAAGTGTTTCTTGTTAAGATCTTTCCCCTTTGTTTAAAAAGTATTTTATGTCCTGTTACTTAGAGACCCTCTGAAAGAGGAAGAAATACTGAAATGATTGTCAACAAAATCCTGTCAAATGTACAATCAACAGAATGAGGAGCAGAAAAAAATATCCAGTTAAAAAGTAACTTTTAAATTTGTGATTCCAAACTTGTGCATAAAAAAAAATTCATTTTCAACTTTGGCAGAGACCTGAGAGAATGGTTCTGTGGCTTGAGGAAACAAAATGTTTCCTAAATTTAAACCTTAGAGAGAAAGTCTTAGACTCCTTTTTGTTTTCTGTAACAACACTCGTTTAAAAACAATGGAGGATTATCAAAGTTAGGAAGCATGTCTTTACTACCGCCCATGGGTTTTCCTCCACTGTTACAGTGTCCTTATTAGCTACACATCAAATACTCTGTGGGGTAGGAGGAGAACTTAAAGCTCATGTGTGCACACGGTGTAGTGTGCAGCAGCCAGTACTATACATTATCAGTAAATGTAATACCACAAGCATTGCAGGTACATCATAGTGACATTTAGGGAGGTCTCTATCTACAGGATTTTCTTTTCTAGGATGTCTTTGTCTCTGTGGCTGTATTCAGCCAAAAGAAAACTTCATCTGCAGTAAGTGAAATTGTGTTCCATTAATGTACAGTAAACATTCTAATATTCTGTGCAAGTTTGAATGTCAGGGGTGATAATCTGAAGTTATTGAGCTTTGCAGCATTGATCAGCTTCTCCTGTGACATAGGCAGCTCATCAATCAAGCGGTATCACAGGAGAGATAAAGGCATATTCTGTCATGGAATAACCTTGTCAAAATATTTGAATTAACTTGGCAGAAAATCTTGCTTTTAAACAGCTCCAAGACAAGCAGTGAAGTGTAAGGAAAGTTTTATCTTGCTTGTAAAGTTTGCAGACTTCTTTTGGTGTGAAGGTCGAGAGGGTGAAATTGCAATATGCCTTTAAAGGTGTGGGGGTTTTGTTTTGTTTTGGTTGTTTTGTTTTTTAAAGTGTACTGCATACTTTTCTACTCTCTTAACAGTATCATGATTCAGATCCACATTTAACTCCAACATGTGCTTGTAGGTTACAGTAACAAATACTGATGTTTTGACACTGATCTGTCAAGGTCTTGAAACCTATTTGGTATGCATATTAGTGGTAAGTTCCTCAAGAAAATTTAAGTTAAATGCCTGAACAGATCACAGGTGAAAGAATTGTAGTCTCTCTTGGTAGTGTACTATCTAGACTAAGCAACAAGTACAATGTATTTTTCCAATACACATTTGAACTTCAACAGAGCACTGAGTGACAGACCTTGTTCATCAAAATCATTTGCAGCTTCTGAGTTTCTGAGATATGAGCTGTACAGATAATGTATATTTTCACTTAGAAGCTAGTGTTTTTGTCAAACTTTGTGTTGCTACCTGTGCTGGGAGTTAAAAGCTAAACTCATGGTTGCTTTGTAGGTTTGATGAGAAACAAAACTTTGAAGAAACAATCTAACCATAGGGTGTGGTGATTAAGTTAAGCCAACACTTAAGTATTTTGTATCGTTTAATATTTTCAGTGTTTCAAAATACAATTGGTCCCATGTAGATGTTTCTGTGGAAAAAATGCTTACTTCCTTTTTATGGTTCTGTTAGAAACCTGTTGAAAATGTACTTTTTTTTGAGTTGTACATCTATCCTGTCTAATCATGTAAAAAATACAGATGACAGTACAGAGAGCTATCCTAAATAAGCAGAGAAATTCAGTGCCAGAAATACACTTTTGCTGGACGTAACATCTATGCACTGCATTGTATGGTACAGTATGTGTGTATATATATGTACATACACAATGCAAAGTATGCCTTTATTCATCTTTCTTCACATTTCCAGAATAATCATACTATATAAAACATAGGTTCAATATTAACAGTTTTCTAGCAGGTAAAACTACATCTCACGTAGGGTAACTTATCACATGTATTTGAAAAGTACCCAGCAAGTCATACACATAGAATCATAGAATGATAAGGTTGGAAGGGACCTCAAGGATCATGTAGTTCCAACCTCCTGCCATAGGCAGGGATAAAATTATGACACCCCCTCACTTTTTCAGGTGCACTTATGCAGAAAGAGTGCTGTGGGTCTGCATATTTTTGTCAGACTTGGAAGTCTATCACAGTGCGAAATGGAATCATTATAAAAGCTACTTGAACACAGACTTGTGAAAACAAACATTTCGGATCCTTTAGGATTTCATAGCTGTTCACTGAAATTAAATATACATAGAATTACTATAATAGAATATATTTTGTGCAATTATTATTTTTATTTTGTGTTCTGGATTGGGGGTTTTTGTGTGTGTATTAGTTTATCACAACATACAAAGCATGAGGAGTTTAGGCTAGGTAGGCAAAACTCAGGTAAGTTTATATGCAGTACCTCATTTTCCTGGCTATATAATTATCTGATGGAGTTCTAATTTATTGTTAAACTACTTTTTTTTTTTTTTGCCTGGTCTACTAATATCTTATACACATCCATAGACACTAAAACACTTCTGAATATTAATTCCATTTAATAAAAATGCTCAAGTTTACATTTGCAAATATTAATTTGAGATGCCAAAAAGTGTCTATGTGCAAGGTTGTTCCTTACTCATAAAATACTTCAGTATTTTTTTTCCTACTTGTTGTTTTCATATTTTCATTGATAGAGACTTTTATGACTCACTTAGGCAAAAACAACTCCCACAAACTTATTATTTAACAGCAGGGTGAAATATCTTCAGTTTTCTGCTTATTCAGTAACAACCTCGGCTTTCCACTTTCTTCTACCAATTTTTCACCCTCTGATTAGGCTGTAAAGCTCCAAGGGATTGTATGTCTCCCTTTGTGTATACCTCCTCCTGCACCCCAGGGTTTGTGTACCTCACAGCACATCTAATATATAAACCTTAAGAATAATTAAAATACATAAAAAATAAGTAAGGTATTCAGTAGATAAGCTATAAGAATTTCATAGGCCCAGCCTTTAACTGTTTTTCGGTTCTTCCCAGTGTGCAGCGCTATAAAACAGAGTATGAAGTAGGATTTACTAGGGATATGCAAGATTAAATCAGCTTTTATTTTCATACAAATTCAAAACATAAATGTGATGTGTTGTACCATTCTTTTGACAAAAAAACCCAAAACACCAGTTCCCTGTTTCCACTGAAGCCACTGTACCGGTGTGGTACTGCTTAGAATCATAGAATGGTCTGGGTTGGAAGTGGCATCCAAGGGTCATCTAGTCCAACTCATCTGCACTCAACAGGGGCATCCTCAACTAGATAATGTTGCCCAGAGCCCTGCTGAGCCTTACCTTGAATATTTTTAGGGACAGAGCCTCAACTACTTCCCTGGGCAACCTATTCCAGTGCTCCAAAACCCTCACAGTAAAGAGAACACCAAAGTTGTTTCTAACCAACTGGATATATTTGCATTCAGCGCCCACCTACAGATGGCCTGAGTCTGACTTTTCAGGGCCGTGATCCACAGTGAAGTTGTGTCCTGTATTTGACATAGTATTCCAGGTAAATCTACCTCTGTAAGTTAGTTTAGCTTCTTAAAAATTTAAGCCTCAATTCTGCTTTCAACTCTAGCTTTATATATTTTATATATATGTAATATATATGAAAATCAGTGATTTGAATTATTTATTCAAAAGAAACTTTATTGGTTCAGTCAGTTCTGGGAAGCACAAGTAAATTACTGGGCTGCTGTTTTATGTGTATGTGACTTTGGGAGCTAGCCAGATACCTTTTTAACTTTGAACTGCAGACACAACCTGCTCATCTCAAGCGTTAATGGGGAGCCGGGTTGAACTTTGGATTAAAAACAATGAGGAATAATGATATTAAATAGTTGAGCATAAACCAGAAATACTTTAAGGATGATAATGCCAATGATACATAGCTATAAATACACTGATAATTGTGTACTAATTACAATAATACAGAACCACATCTCTTCACAGCAGAGACAGCTTTCACAGACATCCAGAGATGAGATGTTTTTAGTAATACTTCAGACAATAAAAGTTCTTATATAATAGTAGTAAACTTCTATAGTATGAAACAGTCTCCCATTGAAATAGAAAACATTAACATCCATTACTTCACAAATTACAACTGCACAAAAATGAAGTGATACCTAGTTCTTGTCACTTGATTTACCAAGTACTTCTAAAGCTACAGACCACAGCACTAGTCCACTAAAAAGATGGCACAGTGTGTTCTCAAACACGATCTGTACAGATTTCCTGAGTGCCTTGCCGCATCTGCAGAAACTGACCAGTGACAATGAGCTTGACAGCTTTGCCATTAGCATTGAGAATTTGTCAGTTCAGCCTTGGTAGTGAGGTCGCTGTTGAAATGGACTTGATGATTGATAGAACAACCTCATAATTTTGCATGACCTGGTGGGACAGTGGTCTTGCCAGGACTTTAATGTGATGTAGAGCAGAGCTGAAGACCCTGACCTTTTGAGTGGGGTAAGAATGGTTTGATATGCTCTATACTGAGCAGAACATTATTAATAAACTTTTAAAAATTGAAAAGAGCCTTACAAAACTTTCTGGAAGATTTTACTACTTAGCTGAAATATTTATTATTAGATTTTTGTTGAGCTGTTTTGTGGGTGTTTTTGCTTGCTTGGTTGGTTGGTTTGCTGTTTGTTTGGGTTTTGCTTGGGTGGTGGGTTTTTTGTTTGTTTGTTTTTATTGTGTGTTTTTCTTTTTAAATCTGTTGCAAAAATAGTCTTCACGTTTAACACTAAACAGTTCCAAAATCAGCAAATCCCTGGTTTAGACATTCTTCCTATGCCTCCCAAGTTGTTTCACTTCTCCATGGCAAACATCTCCCTGGGAATACTTGTGCTTTAGTATACTTAAAAAGGAGATCAGCAAGATAAAACATTACTGGAGCTATGCGAGCAAAACTAAACCAAAATGGAATCCTACCATATTCTCTGCTGCTGTCACAGCTTCAAGTGGATAATGAAAACCATCCCTAACTAGTAATTCTGATACAGAACTTTTGGCCTCATACTTGCTCTCCAACCTCTTTATTAACAATGTAAGCATGAAGAAATTGTTTAGCTGAGATGCCAAATTAATCCCCACTGTATCTGTAACTGTTTTGTTGAAATTTGGGTTAACCAGTGCACATTATACAGTATGATTTAGGACGGGAGTAAAATGGGCAAGCAAGCGTAGAACAAAGCATGAAACATGAGTCATATAATGTACTATCACAATAAATAGAAAAAAAATTATGTATGTACATGTCAAACACAATAGGATTTAGTAATTATCCTGCCAGCAGAAAGAAAATATTCAAACAAGTCAACAGAATATAACTGACAGAACAAGAGTTGTGATGTCTGTATTTAGGGCTACGTACTGTTCCCATTAATACTGGCTTGAGTTCCTTGCATCAGGAGAGCACAAGAACAGACCGAGTTTGTCAAGTGTTTTATTTTGGTCACCCTGAGAATGAAAAGCACTTTGGATACTCATTTTAAAAGTAACAGTGTAATGTGTTAGTATTCACTTTGCACTCTTTAATCTAGTGGGAGTTTGTTCTTAAACATATACAGGTAGTTCTCATTTTGATACAAAATTATGAGGGCTCAACCCAAAGTTCCCCAAAGATGACAGAGTCAGAGAGAGATCTTATTTCCCCCTCTGTTGGGAAAAGTAGGTTCTTGCACCAATAGCCGTTTCCTGCTTGACCCTCTGTATAGAGACCACACAGGTTAAGTGTCCACAACAAAAAGCCAGATCCTACTCACTGCTGTTCTGAATGCCCCAGACACTGGTCTCCAGCACAGTGGGCAGCTGATTATGAGGCTCAGCAACAATGTGGTGTTCATCAACTGTAGTGGTTGCAGCTAGATAGATGATGGAAGTGGTGTGGGTGTGGTGAGGGAAACGGGGACTCTTTGGCTGGCCGTTAGCTTGGGCTTTTGCAGGGTTGTCTTAAAGTGTAGATGTGGCTGTACACAGCATATCTGTGCCCCGGAAAAGTTTGCTGGCTACTGCTGCCTGGTTAGAGTTGCTGGAGAGTTTTATTTCTGCATACTTTTTATTATTTAAAAATATATCTTTTTAAAGAAACACTAAACTAGGACTTGCTGTATATGGTAGCTGATGACCACTTTTCAACCCCTCAGGAGAACAAAAATTTCCCAGCATTATTTAACAGTAGCTTTGCCCTCCACTTTTGCCTATCAATTCAAGGTCAACCTGGCCTTCAAAGCACACCAGCTGCAATACCTTCATAGCTTTCCTGAACGACCCAGACAAACACACGTGCTTGTGCTTTTTCCAGTGACACTCATAGGCACAGGTGGCACCAACACCCTAGGATACATGGTTCCTTAAAACCACAGGATCTGGCATGAAGTTATAATCACTAACCAGGGGCTTTTCTGTTTCCTGCTGTTCTCTTGTTCGCAGGAACTAGGGATTCTGCCCCTCTCTTGTGGTGGGTCCTTTCAGCTGATTATTTATTACTTGTGCAAATATGCTTCCATTTCTGGTTTTGAACATGTATATTTTTCTCCTCTTTGCAGTAAGATGATCAACATTTTGCAAATGAACTGTGTATTGTGGTTGTTTGGAACAGTGGATTTTAGGGACCAAAGGGATTTGCAGATTGAGGAAACTGCAACAGTAGGTTTAGGCTGGACTTTTTTTTTTTTTTTTTTTTTTTTTTTCCCTCCCCCCAGAGTGGATGGTCAGACATTGGAATAGGCTGCCCAGGGAGGTGGTTTGAGTCCCCTACCCTGGATGTGTTTAAAGGCAGTTTAGATATGGTGCTCGGGGATATGGTTTAGGGGTAAACTTTGTACTTTGTAGAGTAGGGTTAATGGTTAGGCTTGATGATCCTAGGAGTCTTTTCCACCATGAATGACTCTCTGAAATGCTGGCTTAGCTCCTGTCAAGTAATCTAACGGCCTCCCAGCTGGACAAGCTTGTATTTAATTTCTACACAAGTTTTTATCACAGGTAAGGAACTCCAGACCTATCAGGAGCCAGGGAAACACTGCTGCCACAGTTTTCAGACGGAAAAACAAATTTGTGGCTGCATCCAGCAGGTGGCAAGCACAGCACACCGAATTGTGGCTGAGAAAGCGCTGCTTCCGCCGGGGGAAGCTGCCAGTGCTGCTGAGCACATGCGTACATGAACAAAACATCACACACATAAATGACAAGCTCTGTCAACCCTTCATCAGCCTACGGAGTGTTGAGGCAGTGGTACTGTTCTGGATGCTATTTATAATGCGTGGGATTATCACCATACTAATTCTTAACAAACGCCTGTCTCGCATGTAAGAGCAGATAGAAACTAAATATAAAAACATTTTATGTGATAATTAAACTGTGCCTTTAAATGACACATTCAGGTTTGAAATTTCAAGATACTAGCTTGCAATTAAATTAAAGGAAACCTTTAATAAAAGAGTTTTGTTGGGTTTCTTTACAACTTTAGGATTTTTAGTGACTCTTTACAGTGCCTTGTCACACAGGTAAGTTGACATGGTTTGCATTTTGCAAGTGGAAGAACAAAGGCAAAACTGAAAAAAAACCTGCCTTAAAATAAGTCACTGAAAGAGCAGGAAGATGCATAAGATTCCCAAACCTTACTTTTAGTACTTTTTTTTTTTTTCTCCTCTTAAAAAATATTAAACTACAGAAATTACTTTTCTGTTGTATTTTCAATTTTTAAAATGATTTCCTAATGTAAAAATTATTTGCATGTACACAAGAGACTGATAACCAGAAAATATGGGTAATCCAACTACTTGCAACCTAAAATAAAACAACATTAGATGTCAAATGTAGAAGACTAGAAATATTGTAAATTTTCAAGGGTATGTAATTGTTTACATGAGATGTGTAAAATTTTGGATTTTTTTTCTTATGTTTTATGTAAAAAATATTAATTAATTTATCTTTAAAGACAATAAATAAGTGTGAATTAACAATAAATATTTGTGTGGAGCTCATAGTTTGAGGTAAAAAGGACCTGTGAGCATGGAATGAGTTGAAACTTCCTACAGCGTTTATTGACACTGAGAGTTTGAGCTAGACTCTTGTTCTGATTTATGCTCGTATGACTATGAATTAATTCCACACGTGTTAAAAAAGGTTCCACAGGGAGCGCATACTCTAGGTTTAGTTTTGTATAATAGAGAGAAATTCCATAAAGCCATGGGTCAAGTTTGATCTCAGATCTTTTGTATGGTGACCAAAATCATAATTAGGTAAACTGTAATATTGTCACTTTTTTGCTTTTCAGAATGCCAGATGATTAACCGTCCAGGAATTTGAAAGATTGAGTAGATTTGAGTAGTTGGTAATGTCTCCATTGAGTGCCCTTGTTATTACACAATTGAAGTTTTCTATCCCAAAACTCATGTTTTCAAATATTTATTCTCTTTATTCACAAAGATTATGGACTCAACTCCCTCCTTAAGTAATGTTCTCCTAAGTCAGTGTGGAATATCATGAGGAAAGGTTGAATGTAATTTTTCTGTATGTATATTTTAAAAAACTGTTATAAAAATACCCAGTGGGATATAAATCTACATTTATGAAGCAATGTTTGAAATCAAGGAGTAGGAATATAATGCTAACATATTTATTCTATATTTAATAAATAAATCTGCATTTAATTGTATATATTATTATGGAAAAAAAATGACCATTTTGAAAATAAAAAATAGTAGCATAAATCAGAATGAGACCAATTTCAAGGACCTTAAATTTCCATTTGAGTTTAGAATTGGCCCTCTATACATAGCATATATTTGAAAATATAAATAACTTTTAAAAAATGACAAATATATCATAACAAAACAACCAATGTAGCTCCTTTAACTCCTTGAGTAAAAATTGGAATAGCTTGTGTATGCACAAAACAGGTCTTTCATAATTCATCTAATTTATCCAAACTTTTCCTTTAAAAAGACTTCTAAACTGAAGTTAGGAGTTTCCTCTACCCTCCTTTTGTAGTTCCGAGCAAATGGCAGGATGTTGGCAAACTCTCTGATGTGCCAGTCCACGATTTATGTTGCTTTCAGTAAAGAAATATAAAACGACAACCAAGCAGCCCTCTTCACAATGTAAAGTAAAAGGCCACTGCTAAATCTTTACAGCGTGGTTTTGCTGAGGTGATCTAATGTTTCTGTTGTAAGCAGTAAGTGGTGACGTTGAGGACTGCAGATGAATTTTGTCATTCTTGCTGCTTTGCTCACAGGGTTGTTAATGAAAAGCGTATTTCAAAGCTCATCACTCGGCATCAAAAGACCCAGCAGTCTTTTTAGTGTGCAAGTGTATGTTTTCTGGTGGCCGATAGGAAAGCGAGCTCATTTTTGTTGTTAGGCTTGGATGTGCGCTGACATTTGGAGGAATGTATTTTATTAGCTGAAGGAAGTATTTTTTAAAGTTTTTTCCAAAGAAAACATAAAAAAAGGGATTCAAGCAGTTATTGAAGTAAGCGATGCAAATAGTGAAGGGCATAGCTGTATCCACAACGTCAGTGATCTTGCAGTCTGTTATTACGTGCAACTGAATTAATACATCCAAAAAAGTAAACACTTGATGGGGAATCCAGGAAAAGAAGAAGAAAAATACTATTGCCACGATCATCTTAAAAATATCATCATTTCTTGTCTTATTTTTTTGAATTTGATATGCCTTCTTCAGGGTCTTCCAAATTAAGGTGTAGCTGGTCAATATGATCAGAAAAGGAATTAAAAAGCCCAGCAAATTTTTGGATAAGCCCAGCCCAACCCTGAGCGTCGTATTGTTGTTGTCGTACCGATAACCGCAGACTGTCATGTTTAAGTTCTCGGCAAAGAATATATTACGGTGAATGAAGACAGGCAGACTGGCCACACCAGCAAGAAGCCAGATGGCAATGCAAGTCATTCTGGCAACAAATGTGGTACGACGAATTCGGGACTTCACTGGATGCACGATGGCCAGGTAGCGATCAATGCTGAGGCACGTCAGGAGGAACACGCTGGCGTACAGGTTGAAACTTATCCCTGCTGATGCTAACTTACATAAACAGTTGCCAAAAGGCCACTGGTACTCCATGGCTGTGTAGGCTGCCCAGAGTGGCAGAGTTAGTAAAAAACACAAGTCAGCCAGTGCCAGGTTTAGAAGAAAGATGCTGGCTACTGTTTTTAATTTCATGTAGCAGTAAATGACAATAACGACCAGGCTGTTTCCAAATATGCCTATGATAAAGATGATGCTGTAAACAGTTGGAACCATAATGTAGATGTAGCTGTGTCTTCCTGAAACAGGACAATCCACATGGATTCTTTTAACAGTTTCTTCAGTAGAGTAATTTGGAATCATCTTGATCTCTTCGACTGTAGCCTAGTTGCAGAGAGAAAATATTCACATCTAGGTGGGGAAAAGAGGAAGAAGATATTATTTGCTACAGGGACTTCATTCTTTTCCAAGTTTAAAATCTCAAGTTTGTGTCTATCACATGCCAATGTCTTTGAATTTAAAAATAAGTTATCTTCAATTGTTTTCTCAACCAATTTATACTGTAATACAGACTTCGCAGAATAAAACAAAAGGAAGTAAGTTAGGAGTTGGCTAAACATTGTTAGATTCTTTTTAACAGAAATTACATCTATCAAACTTCTTTCAATTTAAATTAAAACTGGTTAGTGAACATCTGTCATAAAAATAACAATGAAGACTCAAAATAACAGATAACCGTAATTCAGGGACTCTTAGAGGCATTTTCTTTCCACAAAGAGGTGATGTATCTAAGAAGCTAAGAGAAACCACACTTCAGCACTCTGAATACTATTAGTTCAGCCTGTAATACAAAGTGTGAAGCATTAAATGAGTTCAGATGAGGTGTTCATTTTGACATAGGAATAATTTTTTCCCCCCTCTTCCTTCAACTGAGTTCTTTGAGACAATTTTTGTATGACAGAGAAAGATGAAGACACTCTGACAATCCAGTGTTTTGTTGTACTATAAGTAGCCTAAGTATTTGAAGTTGCTTAGTTCCAAACCAGATGGGAAGCTATGGTATTTAACTGCTAATGAGGAAAAAAAAAAAATCCGTGTAAATCTAGATGTGCTGATTTGTTGCACATTAATAACGCTAGAAAGATATTAAGAAGGGTGTGAAAGGGAGTGACAGTTCCTGTTACCTTTTTAGTGCCTGACAAAATATATGTATCCAAGAGCTGAAGTTGTGGCCTTGGTATACCAAAGGTACTTCTGGACTTCCTAAGTGTATGGCAGTGGTGCGAAATCTCCTTTACAGGACGCTCATTTGGTTTGCCAGGGCTTTTGTATTCTGTAAGAATGATCTCCTTATTAATGATTTATGACTTTAAGAAGCTGGTANGGGAGGTGTCCCTGCCTATGGCAGGGGGTTGGAACTAGATGATCCTTGAGGTCCCTTCCAACCTTACCATTCTATGATTATTGCAGAGTAGTATTTATTGCTTTCTGCAGGATCCTCAGACAGTTGTCAGTCTGAGGCAGCACAAGTTGCGTTTTGCTAAGTGAAATATATTTGCTTTCCAAAACCCAAGTGATCAAACAAAACCCTTATAAAAGTGAGTTGCTTTTATACAGACAACGATTCACACCTTAAGACCCTGGGCAGGACAGGTGCACACAGAAAGAGAAGTTGTCAGTCATTATAGAAACACAGACTATGTTGTTACAGAGGTAATTGCTCATTATTTGTGGTGTTGGGAAATAATCCTTATTTCAAATGGATTGCCTCTTTAATAGGGAAGTGAAATATAGACATGTCTCAGGAAAGTCCACTCAGGAAGCCTGAAACTGAAGCCAGAATATGGGCTGCAGGGAGAATCTTGTGAGCACGGTCACCCATTGGCTCTCAAATGATTAGCTTTTAGAACACTTTGTATTTCTCTACATTATCTCATGTTCTATTACATACTTGCATTAATAAGTTGATTCACTTCCATTAACCTAGCAGTGCAATTCCAATAATTCTCTCAAGTTTAGGATATCTACTGAAATGCAACTAATAAAGCCTTTTTCAGTATGCACAATGTGACACCAATTCACTCTGTGAATTAGTCTTGTGACTTCAGTTGGTACAGATGACTCAACATGACATCAGTTACTTTTGCCATGTGTAAAAGTTATGCCATGTACACCATTCTGATCACACGTGGCATTGTAGTACCTCCTGAAGCAAACCTTGCTGGCTTTTAAACTCTGCCAAACCAAGAATACTTGGTATCCACAGGGCAGGGAGAACCACAATTAGACGAGTTTAAGCTACGTTCTCATCTCTTCATTGCAAACATGTCCAAGGAGATTTGACAATAAATGACAGGTTCTGCAACACCAAGGTCTCACAATATTTACTGTGTCCTAGCTACATACCGCTGCTGTGTGGTTTACTCATTTGCTTTTGCTCACTTATACACCCACTGAGATCCAAGTGCAGAATTTAGTATTTAGAAACTGTAGTGAAGTCTTTAAGAAAACCACCACTGCAGGCTAGCCTTGCAGTAAAATAGATCAGGGCCCAGTTAAGGCTGAGCAAGACTTTTCTCTGTGACTTCATTAACCGGTTGGTGGTTCACCGGTGCATTCTGCTACACTGAGTGGCAGATTCAGTGGCTAAGACAAATGTAGCTGATGGTGAACATTCACTATTTGATGGACTTGTTTTTGTGCAGCGGTAGATGCCAAGACACCATACTCATTACCTCACCCACTCCTTCAGTGCAGTCTGCCCTGCTGTTTCAATTTCCCATTTGCCTTTCCCACCCATATGGTGCCCTGTGGCTTTTTTTTCATGTCAAGAGTTGCTTTAGCTGATGTGATTAATAGCATATGTACTTTCAAGAAACGGTAACAATGATTATACTGCATTGTTAAAATAAACAAAAAATAATTTATTTGATAACTTGTGTCTAGCCCTCTAAGGTATTGAATTCCCTGAACTTATTTTGGAGTGCTTGGGAAGTTTAAAAAAAAAAAAAAGGCAGAAAAATTGCCACGAAAATTCAGGAATTTGGTGAAGAATAGTAGGATACTTCAACTAACACCTGTAAGACTAACCCTTCTGGAATTAAAGGTTTTGGTGCAACAGTGATGATGTCAGAATTGCACAAAAGATGTGTTTGGTATGTTACCCATTTTAAGGAATTACAATCAATAAATAAATCTACCACTACATTCAGTAAATTAAAAGGAAGCAGAAATACTATGTGGTTGTTTTTTTGGCAAATAGATTGATTGCAATATGTCTGTCTATAACCAGTCTGAATGTTGCTGTGAGATGGAACCTTGTAAGAGTCTTAAAATCTGAAGCTCACTGAAGAAGGTACTGTTATTCCAAAGAGAAGTTTTTGAATATCTTGGAAACTTCCAAGATAAATGTTCCAGAGCTAGCCTTAGGTAGATCTGCTGCCTTGAGGACACCTATAACTAGAGAGCATTAGGGAAAACTTCAATATGGCAGGCAGTAAATTGTTTTGGAACACATGGAGTCTAACAGTGGTGAGGCAGGGTAACCATGGTGGTGTGAACTCCCTACAGACAGTGATTTCTTGTCTCTACCAATGTTCGTTTTGCTGCTGTTCTCCCTTGCCACTGTTCACTTGCTTGTCCCTGAATCCTAGTTATATACATTTTATGTAATAACAGATTGTTTAGAAATGCTACAGAAATAGATGTCTGCTAACAGCTTCTGCTTCCAGAATTCACCAGAGCAGGTTAAACCACTGTCCAGTTAAATGCAAGTATTAAAATTGTGCACCTTGATAATCCCATTTAAAGCATCTCAAATGATCTTAGTTAACATCATGCTAATTGAATCATTTTAAGGCTGATACAGAAGGAGATTTTTCTAAGAGTATTGAATTGATGTGACTGTGAATGGTGTGGCAGCATCAGTCTCGAAGCAAATTATCCAGTGAGCAGCAAACCCCTGTTGTATGTTCCTGTCCTGTTTGACCTTTAATCTTTTCTAATTACAATGATTACAAGTCACTGATAATAAAACGCTTCAGACTGCTCTACCAACTAATATTTACCACTCCGTTTGCTGCTTCTGTTGGGTGAACAGGCATCCTAATTAAACTGCCTGTGGAAACAGAAAGGAATGCTGAGCCCGTGCAAGGTAAACAACACTTTGTTCACTGCAAGACAAGATAGCACTGATTGGCTTTTTGTCAGACCTTCATCAGCTATAAATAGGTAAGCAGGTGTCACAAGTCATATTTTAAAAGAGAAATGTGGTTTTGATATTTGCCTTGACAAAGGCTTTTAAAAACACATACAAACCAACCTTGACATAGTTCAGTCATGTTATCATTAGGTAGTACTTTTGGGTTTTTTCTTATGCTGGTAGGTAGATTATTTGACTATCTTCTAACTTGTAAGGAAAGCAAATAGGATCATGCATTCTATTTTAATATGAAGTTACTGCATAGGGACAAGAGAGGATGAAATATCTTTGGAACAATATGCTCAATATACTAGCTGTGTTTATTTCTTTCTGGCAGCAGAAGCTTTTCTTTTTTTTTTTTTTCTCCCCATGAATTTAGTCATATGACAGGACAAGGGGCAATGGGTTTTAACTGGCAGAAGGGAGATTTGGACTGGATGTTAGGAGGAAGCTCTTTCCAGTGAGGGTGGTGAGACACTGGAACAGGTTGCCCAGGGAGGTTGTGGCTGCTCCCTCCTTGGAGGTGTTCAAGGCCAGGCTGGACAAGCCCTTGAGTGAGCTGTACTAGTGGGAGGTGTCCCTGCCTATGGCAGGGGCTTGGAACTAGATGATCCTTGAGGTCCCTTCCTACTTTACCCATTCCATGTTCCCCAGCCCTTTCCTAACTTCTGTCTTCCAATTGCTGAGAAACTAAGTCTGTTTTTCACGTGTTTTATTTCACATCTTTTTTTTTGCCTTCAATTTTTTTTTTCCACATCAACCAACAATTTAGTCTCATTGCCTTAATGAATATAACTTAACTACGTCAGCATCTTCCAAGTTCTGAATAGTACTGCTGTTAAGTCAGAAATTTACCTTTCTCCTGCTGATTTCTGCTGCTCCTTCTAAAAGCCTGGATTCTCCATTCACAACTAGAAAAGCATTTTAATCCAGAGCTGTTGGATGGAGGGTGAAAGAAATGCAAACATGTGGGCAAATGAAGGCATGTAAGTCAAACTATTGTAGCCTTGCAATATGCATAGGCCTCCTGTCATCACTACCACTATCTTCCTCAGAGGTCAGAGTCTGACTTCATGGTAAATGATAATAAATCAAAATATTACTGAAATGGAAATGCACTAGGGAGGACATGGCCAGAACGCTGTCAGTACATCGATTTATGAGCACCAAGAATAGAAAGTAAGCTTCAGAAGATCTGTTTTAGTAACTAACAAATTTGCTGTTGCAATTTTTAGATGCCATTGCTTTTGCAACTTTTGGATCAGGAGGTGGTCTGACACAAGAACAGAATTTTCAGAACCTTGTACTGGCCTGAATTCTCATTTAATAGCTGTCTTCATAGTCAGTCTTTCATGAGACAACTTCCAGCCTCCTGAAATTGCTGTCAATTTTGTGAATCTTGGTTTTGTGAGTTTGGGTTTTGTTTGTGTTGCTTGTTGTTGTTGTTTGCTTGCTTTTAAAGCATTGGGGTTTTTTTGTGTGGGATCTTTTGTGCCTTCTCCTTGCAAGAATTTAAGTTAGTCTGTCTTATTTGTGCTAAGTCTACATAGCTGAAAAATACACTCTGTGATCCTTCTAGGATCTGGTTCTTCTCTAACGTCAAAACTCTAAACTACTCAGTACTTATTGGGTCCTTACACAGGAGCACTTACTGCAGTAAATGCAAACTGTTCTGCACTTACCTATGAATAACCTATTAAACCTTCTCTGCATTTATTTCCTCCAGCATACTTCAAAAGAGCCTGTGCTTCTGTATGAGCTTATTCTCAAAAGAAAAAGACAAGAAGACTTTTTTCTCTAGGAAACATCAGTGCTTGTGGAATGACTGAACAGTGGAATTAGGGGCGTGTGTGTGTGGTGTTGGTGGTTTTTTCCCTCTGGAAGCAGGGGTAAAGGAAAATAACAGTATCTAGTGTACATTTAAACTGGTTTGACTCGTGTGTTTTGACCACTAGAGGTCTGTATTTCCTACTTTTAAAGAGAATTGCTGTATTACAGTCAAGTGCCATCACTTTTGAAAACACCCACTTCAATTTTATTTAGGTTTCAAACACAGGGCAAAATACCTCTCATTGAACTTCTGCATGTGTGTATAATATAAAATGTAACCGTTTATTTTAGTAGATTCTTGCTTATTTCTAGTTTCCTTAATTCTTCATGTGTATTCTTGGTTTTAACCTTCTAATGCTCACACTTTTGTCTAAATCTCACACTTTTAAATCATGGAAAAAGATTCTCATATTTTATTTTTTCAAAGACAAAAGCAACTTTAACTCTCCTAAGGTTTATGAGTCAGATTAAGAATAATATTATTAAACAGAAACTAAAGTGTTTGTGTAGTTTGTTTGTTTTTGTTTTTTTTTCGGGTGACATTACAGATGATTTTAAAAATAAAAAGGCATTTTGTAAGCCATACACCTTGTTCCAGATAGTGGCCAGAAAGTATTCTTGAAATGGATTCTAGGTAATTCTAGGTTAACTTAAGCATGTATTTCCTCCTTTGGAGGAAGACTGTTGTTTTTGTTGAAAGTGCCACCTCAGAAAGAATCCTTTTTAAAAAGAGATTTAAAAGATGGTTCTTTTTATTTTGGAAATTGGAAGGCAGCACTTTTTTGGTTATTCACATAGTCCTGGATTTTGAGACCTTAAGAGCTGTATACATTCCATGAACTGTAAGCAATTTCACAATTTGAAAATGTAAGCATCTTTAACCCTTTTTAACACTGCCACCATCCCCAGCCTCTTTTAATAGTAGGTCTGTATTTGTACATTGTACATGTATTTGTACATTTGCAGATGTAGTAATCTAGGTCTGTAGTTACCCTTTGAACAGTGTCAGTGATGTTACCATTCCAAATTATTTCCCTAATAAGGACAAACCGATTTCAATCCAGACAGAGAAGAAAGGTGGTTGGTGTTATGGTGACATTTGTTTTATTGAAGCTATTAGACAAGCAAAGTAGAACCAAAAAATTAGTATTAACAGTACTGCCTTGTGCCAGATATGTGGAAATACTCAGTGTCTTGTCTTTTGTTTGTCATGTGGGTTATATGGTGTTGGTGTAGCTCTATGCACTTATGTTTGGGTACAAGCATATGATGTTTATATCTTGAAGCTGCTAAAAATAGGAGCATTTGGAGAGAGTTGAAATGATATCTAGAGGTACAAAATTAGCAAGTAGCTAACTAGATTTAAAACAGAAGAAAACAATTTTATTTTTTTTCTCCTGATCTGGCACAAATTGGTGTAAATTAAAGATCACCTTTAGAACACCAATTTATGGGGCTATAAAGTGATGAATAAAATCTTACAAGTACTTTTTGAGGGCATTAAGCATTTAATAATAGCACAACATAATATGTGATGAACTTTTCACATGCTGTTTCTAACAACCTACACTGTAATAATGTCGGAGCTATAATTCTGGCAGTTTCAGCAGCAGTGAAAATTTAGACTTTTTTTTTTTTTCCCCACATGTACTGTCTTAGTGCTCAGAGTCCAAAAAACCTGGAAATATTTCTTCATGTTCCTTAGCCCTTTGGCCAAAGTTAACTCTAACAGTTCTCCTCTTATATATGTGTAGCGTGTGTTTTGTTTTGGTTCTTTTTCTTCAGAAGTTGGGAAATCCTGATGTACGTATTTCCATAAAATTGCACTTGCAGATGTTAGTGCCAAGGAAGGATTACTCAACTTCTTGAGTTTCTCAATCTCACTAAAATGTAGTCATTTGGAGCATGCTAGCACAGCAATGATTAAGAGTTGTGGGGTTTGTTGGTACAAAATGTTGTTGACTGATCCACAGAACACTCATTATAGTTAGCCAGAAGTCTTTCAGCTGACAGTAAGTTTTGATATTTTAATTTATAAGTTTTATTTTCTAAATGGTTTAGGTTTAAAACTCAACTTTGTTTTCTGGGAGCTTTTTTGTCTATAGACACTTTTTTTCTGCTGCTGAGGGGAGGAAAAACATTCTTGGGTTAAATAATTATAGATCTGAACTTCAAAACCCTGCAGAATTACCCTTTCTCAACATGCAGTGTGTTTATCTAATCTCTTGAGGAAAATAGTCAGGTTCTAGACACCACTGGTTCTGGCTTGACAGCATACGTGATACTCCAAATACCTTACATTTTTCAACATAATTTTCTGGTCTCTTTTTCATGTTTATCTATCTCAGTATTTGGTTTTCTTTCTTTGAACAAGGCTACACAAACGTGCTGAAAACTCTCTGGTGTTCAATGTATTTTAGATAATATATGTCTTAATGAGATGTGAATATAAAATTGTATGCACAGACTTAACTTGAAAGAAAATCAAAACATATTTGTATATAAAAACTTCTGCATCACTACTTCCAAAACTAAACATGAAAACACTAAGCTTCACAAAAGATGTCTGAAAGGTTAATCTCCATATGGCGTCTCTTCATCTCAGTCCCAGTTGCTCTGTCTTCATGTTTTTCTTCTCTAGGTTATTAAACCTATAGCTGAATTAGCTTTTAGTTACAAAAAAATTAACTGGTATAGTAGTAGAGAGTTGTTCTTGCTTATACCACAGAGCAAAGAATCGTCTTTTCTGAAAGAGACTGAAGACACTTAGACATATTAAGACTTTGAAATAAGGATGTTAAATGTCATGATCAATCCAGCATAGATTTTTGCACCTTTGCTCTAGCCATTAGCTTAACCAAAACAGGAAGATGGGTACCATCTTACAAGATATAAAAAAGATAAAAACAATCAGCAGGCAAACCAAAAGTCTGCTTTTCAGGGACATGTCATCTTCTCTTCATTGCTAACAATGGTATTTAGATGCCAGGAAAAAAACCCAGTCTCTTTCAGATCAAGGTAGAACTGTCATTTCTAGGGTTTTCAGCACTGACATGAAAAGATTTCTGAAGGGCAACAGAACACAGGTACTATTTTATTATGAATGTACATCTTGCCACACAGCCATAATTTCAGATTTAATACCTGCTTATGTGGTATCTTCAGGGTATTTGTAAGTATATGAGAGTCAATAGTTAAGAAGAATTAAACCATTAGGTCCCAGAAGGAATAAGAGTGGGATCAGTTTGAGCTGTGAAAGGTTAGGTGCTGCAGTTACTTTCTCAGAGTGATAGTAAACAAAAGGATTAAAGCATTTCCTTTATTGCAGCTGGAATTGCCTATATAAAATATAGTGTGCCCCATGTGATCATTTTTAATAAAAGACAGAAATGAAATTCAGCTTTGTTAAGTGAGAGAAATAATGTGATGAATTTTAAGTTTCTATTCTGATAGCTTAGTTCCATGGAATAAGAATTTTACAGTGTTATTTTACATAATTACACAGGAGCATACACAAATGTAGCTTCTGGAGACCTAACCACACACCTAAAATTTCTACTGGTTCTGTGATTTCCGTATGGAATGAACCATAAGGTTCTACTGTGAAGCCTCAGGACCTCAGGAGCAAGGTAAATTGCATAAATTCTGGACTTAATCCAGATCTATTTATTATATTTACATTGTATCTTGTATTAAAAAACTTGTGGAGAGGCAAGAGAATAAAAACTTTTACTGAAATTAAAAGCATTGCTGAAAGCCTTTATTGTGCCCTCTTCTAACAGAACAGAGGTGAGATACAACTTGTGAGGTATCCTACCTCCTTTCAGAGCATATATAAAAATCACTATTTCACTTATTGAATATTTTATAGAATTATTTAATAGTCTTTAAAGTTAAACAGTCTACTGAAATTTGTGGGTATAGCAATAACAACAATGGTTATTCACTCTTTCAGGAGAAAGACTGTTAGGTTACTGTGATTTCAAGCATGTAGAACTTCATAAGGGGTTACAAGATGTTTTCTGTGCTGTTAATACCTTTGGTCTCTGGTTATTCTTTTTTCTTGCTGGAGTGAATGTGTGTGTGCATCCACCACTGAAAGTTCTTAGTTTCACTATCCAGATCTCAATATTAGTCAGTGGTCCAGTAGAAGGTACCTATCACCTAGAGAGTAGCCTTTTTAGGGGAATAAAAGCTACTTCCACAAACTGGAACAAATGCAGGACAGAGGCTTTCCCTTCTGCTGTTTAAGGAAGAGGGGATGCACAGGCACACTTAAGCAATTAACTTGTTGCTTTGCTGTTTTTTAACAGTATCTGATTTTAAAAAGATCATCCTTTCAGTGCTGTATGCAACTTAGAGGTCTCAACTGTGCCAAGAATTGCTGATGCCAGAATTTGTTCTGACAGGAAAAAATGCTACTGGCATATAAGATCCCTTAGAGATCCTTAGCTCTATAGGTTTTTATGTCACTTTGAAACTTTCATTTGTTGGCATGATCTGTGATTACACCAGCTGACTTTATATTTCAGCCACTTGT
This sequence comes from Eubucco bourcierii, assembly GCA_013396675.1. Lineage (NCBI taxonomy): Eukaryota > Metazoa > Chordata > Aves > Piciformes > Ramphastidae > Eubucco > Eubucco bourcierii. The sequence continues at coordinate 97,813 of VWZE01012354.1, read as the reverse complement.
CCTTTCTCTAGTTTAACTAAGTCATCAAGAAACTTGCCCTGCAGTAATGTTGGGTGCTGTGGCTTGTTACTACTGCAAGCTTTTTATATTTTCTACTCTTGAAAAGTATGGAGTTTACAAGTATCAAAGATCCTGTAGCAGAAATCATACATTTGTTACCTAAACCACCTGCTTTAGAGTGCTGCTGCAATGTTGCAAGAAGGAAGCTGCTTTGGCTAGCTTTAAAAGCATGTAGTAGCTATATGCTTTTCTACAATATATGTTTTACTTTGGAAGATCTACCCCCATTGAAGAAAGAATGATTAAACTCCTCATGAGGTCACTATAGGCAAGGCAAGGCAAATCCTGGAAATCCCTCCTATAGACTGTCCTTCATTAGGTGTTGTATCAATAGTGATTTTTCAAAGAAGCATGTTATTGAGTGCACAAGCAATGAGCAGCCCTGCAAGGTAGTATTAATTCTACTTTTCTGGTACAAGAAACTGCCTTTCTGTACTTTCTTGTAAAGAATAAGAAAGATGCTATAAGAGAGTTTACTGACATTGATTTGCTTCAAGTTGTGCAGCAAATCAGTAACATGCTGCCGTATGTGAGGCCTTACCTGTACATTAATCCTCAGAGTGACATTCTATTGTCATTAAGCTAAATCACTAGGGTGGAGCCATGATGTACCTAAAGGCTGTCCATAGGAGTGATAAACAGTCCCTTCTGCAGGATGTGCTTTTCTACTTTTACTCCCCACAAAAATGCAAGGGAAATGTAAATGAATAACAAGCTTTAGAAGTGCATTGCTCAGAGTAATGCAGTTATCTTTGTTTTCAACGATGGTTAATCTGTCAGGAAGTCTGAGAGAAGAGATACTTAAAATTCTCTGCTTCTACTCTAGAAACAGGAAGATCTCTATCAAACAAGAGATGTTCCACTTTCTTGTCTAATTTCCATTAGATTAGTTGGTTGAGAGTAGATCATATTGCTCATCATTAACTAAAAAACCCAGATATGTGACAAAATTCTGTCCCTATTTCATAACTATCATTGGTGCGAAAATGACTGATAGAAGCAGTCATGTAAATGTATTCATGTAGAAGAAATAATGAAAGCATTAACTGTAAACCAAGCACAGATGTAGCACATGTAGTGGACAAAGAAATATTAGTATCACTAAAAACACCTGCCACCTAAACTAAAGCAACTAATGTAGAAACTCTATCACTATGCTTCCAAGACCATGGCTAGTGATTTCCACATTCCAGTAGTTCAAGTGTTATGACTAGGAAAAAACAACTTCACATTAAATGGTTTTGTTTGTTTGTTTTGTCTTATTCTTCCTTTGACTTACTGCTGAAAAAGAGTGTTTGTCTTAGAGGGGCAGCAAAAGCAAATGTATTGTGGATTTCTATGCACAGAAATGAATGTTAGTTTCAACACCTTTGATCAGAGGTGGTGGTGTTTTTCCACATGTCATAATTCAGCAATACATAATAGGATTTGGTTCATGGTGTTTGACTGAGATAGTTGATTACTTTTATGTAATTAATTTAGGTATCTTTACAGTGGGAAAATATCACACAATGGCAGTACGCCTCAGAAAAGACTTCTTTTTTCTTAAATGAGAATGTTAGGAACAGCCTGAAGGGGAAAAGTTTAAAGATTAAAAGCAAAGGATCAGCATGGAGGCTTCTTAATGAATACCTCATTAGGGTCAGAAAAAAGGGAACTGAAGGCAGAAAGAAAAGAAAACAGTATGAGTAACTGGTGAGGTAAAAGAGATTTTTTTTTTTTATTCAGACTTTAAAAAAATAAAACCTTTTAAAATGGTAATGGAACTAAGCCCAAGAGAAGTTAGTATCACTGTTAACTGTTAGTAAGTGTAACATGCAAAACAGAGGCTGAATTGTGCTTTCATTTGCACAAAACTCCTGTTAAGGGCAGATCATTATGAGAACTAGAAGAGAATTTGAGTATCCAAATAGACAAGCAATGTCTCTGCAATTTTTGTGTAAGTCAACTGGAATAGTGAGGTGCTAAGGAGTTAATCAAAGAGGACGGAAGGTCAAATACAGATATCTCAGTTCATGTCACTGTGGCAGGTATTGTCACCCATGGAAAGAAATAGATACTGTGATCCTTAGTGCTCTGCCTGGAAGGCAGCACAGTTAGTAGACTGACACCCAAGCAGATGTTTTGCCAAATTTGTACAGCTTGTTTCCTAGGTGGGATTTTTGTTTTGTTTATTGGTGGTGTTTTTGTGTAGTGTTTGTTGGTTGGTTTTTGGAGGGTGTGTCTGTTTCAAGTAAAACTTACTGCTCTGTTTTGAAAATAAAATTCAACAGCCAGCTCTTTTTTTTTTTTTAATGTCCTGGCTCTGAGGCGTTCCCTGTAAGTACCGAGGACCAGCCACAGAGACAGAACAAAGGCAGCTGTTCCAGTGAGACTGTCAGCTATGACACGGTGCCGTGCATACTCGGTGAGGTGCAGTCTCGGTTCTCAAGCAAACCACAGAGATGGTCGGAAAGGTAGTGCTGTGGCCTCCAAAAGATGCCCATAAGATTTACTTCAGTGATAAAACAATTACAAAGTGAGCTGAGCAAATGTTTGACTGTGTGGTTCTCTGGCACTGACATAAGGGGTTTTTTTTCTTTAAGGCAGTGGAACAGCATTATAAAACATGTTTGAGGGCAAAATATTTTTGAGCCCTTTCCTCTGAAGTGCTTTTTAGGAAGCCCATGAGTAAAGAAATATATTTTACCTGAAAGAAGGCCATATTGAGGAAAAAAACACTCTGTAATTGTCTTGTCATGGTAAACTGCTAATATCAAAGCCAAAAGGAGAACAATACAGACAGAAATCTAGCAGCAGAGCTAGAGTTTCACTTTGAAAACACAGGCTGATTCCTGCTCCATGCTTTCTGACTCCTCTACATTAGTAAAGAACCTGAGGCAGGAGGAAATCCTGAGGAACCTGAGCAATAGCAGACCACCTCTTGGACTCAAATCTGCCTTGTATGCAGGGGAAAAGAAAAACTGTTGTGTTTTTAGGCTTGAGTAGCAAGAATGAATAGAGAAATGAGAACAAATAAAAACCAATGGGAGTTTCTGGAGACAAAGATCAATTGGTGACATACACCTTACAAACTTGGATTGGGAGGGGCGTGCATAGTTCCTCAATAAACAAGTTCAGGCTGCACTCTTCATATGTTATGTGCTCTCTGTTTCAAGCAAAGGGCCTGGCCAGGCTCTGCTGATGCTAAAGCAGAGTTAAATGGAGTATAACTGCCAAGAGAACATTTTTTAGGGAAGTCAACTAGTGCATTTTTCTCCCTTGCACAAACCCCCAACATAGAAGTACAGCTGTTCAGTGGATTTCTGGAATGTTTTACCGTTTGCTTGGGTCCCTCTGAGCTAAAAATGCTGAGGTACAGTGCTTTAGTTCAGTGTATCCCTCTCAGTTTTCAGAAAACTGAGGAGACTCAGGAATGCTTTTTATTTTCTATTTCTGTTCCTATACTTCATCTGCTGAATATTACATTTCACTAGCCAATGATCTGTCAGTAAATGACAAATCTGTATGACCTAGAAGTAAAGGAAGGAACAGGTGAATTAGCTGAAGTTAGGCATTTGCTTAAATCGTTCTTTGTTCTGACCATAACTCTAATTATAGCTTTCAGCTCTGGCAGTGAAATGCTGTCTAAATATTGACCTTGCCCAAATTCAGATATTGCTGGTTACCTTTTGCTGTAGCCTACTTTTTGTCTTGTCTTCAATCATGCCACTCACTGATGCACTGCCAATCTGATTTCACTTTCCTGCTGTGAGGTCATCTTCAGTTATTACCCATTTTCTGTGCCTGTAAGAGAAATGCTACTCAACTACAGTAAAAGGAGATAAACACCACAAATGGTAACCAAGCATTCTAGCTGGCATTGTTATATAGTGGATACCTGGACAGTTTTGCTATCAAAGAAAGACCAAATGGAATGAAAACTGTAAAAGACTTCTGACAGCCTGGAATCTGTAGTTCCTTCAGATGATGGTGCAATGGAGAATGCTAACAGCGTTGTCATTTGGAGCTTGGTAGTTTCCTTCCTTTAGTTGCAATTCACTTGAAAGCTCAAAGTAATTTTAGCATAATCCATCATTTATCTGCAGGTAAAGCTATAAATGATTAGAATAGCCAGTCTATTTCATACCTGTCTTGTCTCAAACAATCCCAGCTGTTAGGACTTAAGACTCAAGATAACCTCTCTGCTTGTTTGTGACAGCTGAGGTAAAAATAACATGTACAAGTACCACAACTTTCTTTGTCTGTCTGATGTGTTAAATTCCCTAAAATGTTAAAAAATGACACAGATTATTCAGGGTATTTCTTTTTGGCAAAGGATCAATTTTAGAAGATAGCACAGAACATGACATGAGTGCTCTGAGTACAATGAGTGTCTGTTGGTGAAAGAGATCTTAAGAGACTAATTTGTTGATGGAAAGGGAGCTAAAAGAAAGATTATGGTTAGCAAAAGCTTACCGTCTTGCTGTTTTCTGCAGGGTTTTTAGGACCAGGAGGAGACAGAAAATAATGCTGTGATTAGCAGCTTTCTGTACGGTAGCAGCTGTATAGAAGAAAACAGCTCTGCTAGAGCCTTTTTGGCCTTCAGGCTGCAGGATGTGGGCCTGATGCCTGAGGTCTACACACCTTTTAAGCTCTAAGGATAAATTACCTTTCCATTTACTCAAACTCTCCAATGAATTTGAACTTGTCTTGTGTATACATGCTCAAACTTTAACTTCATATGAAACTTTAAATCCAAGTAAGTAGCTGAGATTAAGCTCTCAGCAGTTGGAACCTGTTTATTCCTATTAGCATGGTGGAAACTAAACCTACAGTAGTTAAAAGAACAGACTAAGTCTTCCCTCTGTTTCACTTCCAAAGAGAAGGGAAAATAGATTTTTCTAATAAGGCAGAAGCTGACTTCTTAAATACCATAGTCTCCCTTAGGACGAGCTGTCCAAAAATCAGAACTGCTATCCAAGAATTCTGCAAAACCATTTATTAACACATGGTAGAACACAACAGCTGTGTCACTGCACTGCTGATGGAACTGCTGCACAACTGAAAACACAAGGTACAAACTTTAGAAGTAAGCTAGGTATGGCTCAAACTGAAACAAGATTAGTCAAAGGCTAGAGATTTAGCTAAACATGCAATGGAACCTACAAGTAGACTGCCATGGGCCTGTGCTGGCCATGCTATACCCTTACTATGAATCTTACCATGCCTGCAACTCTGGGTTCTGTGCTTACAATTTTTTCTGGAGAGAGATTGCTATTTGGTTGCCAGCGTTACTGTCAGAAATAGGTGAGTGGTTTATTTTGTTTTGCTGTCCACCGCTTGTTTAGTTGGTCGTTTTCTTTGGCATATCTAATGTACCACTTAAGCAGATCTAGTCATGCCAATGAATATTGATAACACATTTCTCCAACTCTGTTTTAAGTATAACACATCCAAATTAAGTTCTAGTCTATTTCTGCCCTTACTGAGGTGCCTCCTGGAAGATAGCCATTATGTTCAGCTTAAAAAAAAAAAAAATAGGCACATTATTAACCATGTAATGTGAGCCATGACATAGTATTTGATTAAAATAATGCATAAATATCTATGTTCTCTATCCAAGTCAAGACAGAATGCAATCTTTATTGAAGTTACCATGGCAGAAAGGGAGGAATACAGATAGATAACACACAAACCACTCTAATAATTGGATGCCCTGTAATTTGGGCAGTGCTAGCCACAGAAGAGATTCTGAATACTCCTGGTGACACTAGTTGCTTCTGAAGCTTAAGAAGGCAGAGAAAATAGAGGTAGTGAGCAAATGAAAGTAATTTGTGACTTAGAATGTTTTCAATTAATGTTGTACTTCTACATAAACAATTTAACTAGGAGAGTGTAGTGGGAGTTTGTAGGTTATATAAGTTTAAGATACCATATTAATTATTGAAGCTGTAGTAAACAATCATAGGCAGTGGCAGAGAAAAAGGGATACATTTACACTGTCCTTAACACAGAGACTAAAATTGCCACAGTGCAGAAAACTTCATGTTGGAAAATATAGTGAGTGTCCATTATCCAAAATTAAATTGGTTATCTGTGTCAAGAGTTAATTTCCATTACAGTGTCTGCAAACACAATCCATATGTTTCAACAGCATTATTCTAGGACGTGTAAATAAATCACAATGTTTACGTTCTGCATCTGCCTACATTTCTGCATTACAAATGACAAAAAGAAATAGGTCTGAAAATGTATCCTGGAATAAAATTACAGATTACAGTAGTCATCCAGCAGCTAACACAGATAAAAACCTTGCCAATTCTTGTTCGAAGTAGATTGTGAAAACCGTGTTGTGGAGCTGTGACTGTTTTAACTAAGAAGCAGCACTCTCCTCTTCGACAGTGCTGTGGGTACTGGCACTTCAATCTGGTATTTACTGCCGTTTAAACCAGTAACTCCTAGCTGCTGTTTGCACATACTGTCCAATCCAAGCGAGTTGTTGCTTCCAAGCAGGAAGGCAGGACACCTCACACTACTAGAAATGGGTACACTTCTCTCCAGCGTGAGATTTTACTGTGTTTCCATCTACTGCCTTGACAAAAGCAGAGGGTCTATGAAGCTAAGTATTTTCAAATTTAAAGTGACTTCTCTTAATCATGCAGGATCACTTTGCTTAGCAACATATAGTAGGAGGCACTCCATAATTGTAACTGATTTTTCTCTGCTATGTAGTTCAAGTTGTAGAGAGTAGAAGTGTACAGAAATACCATGTTCCTGCTGGAAAGTCATACAACTAAAACTCTTAATACCTTTAGTAAAAGCTTAGTTTGTAGGCACTTTATTTTTGAAAGACACAGTAATTCTAAAAGACTGTGATGGCAACAAGCAAAATGGTTTGCCATAGTCAGGAGGGTGAAACATTTGTTTAATGCTAAAAGATCTAAAAGATCTTTTCACTGTCACCATGGTAATTACCTGCTTCAGACCATACCCCGTTGTTCTCAGCAGTGAAAAATCTAATCAGATTAGTGGTGTGGGTCCATGCAAGTGAAAAGAGAAGTTGCCTCCCCCACTAAAAAAAAAAAAAAAATCCCTCTTCACCCTTATCCCTTCTATACCTTGTGATTTTATTAAGCCTTGTTACTAGCCTGTCCCATGCTATGCAACAACCACACAATTTGAATCAAGTGCTGGTACTTAGGGACGTGATGGAAATTTACAGAGAACTACAGCACACTCTGGACAGAATCCTGCTGTTGCTTGTTGCTACATACCGGTTCCAGTGAGTTTGCAGAACTATAGAAAGGACCGTCATTGAATTTTGCAACAGTACTACTTCTACATACTGTGATCCAGCCTACTCCTTTAGTTACTGAGGAGAGTAAATGTGTTATATAATTTCACCTTAACATGCTACTTTGAAACCAATACTCGTTGCAAACTGGCAGATGTTGTATCGCCCATTAGACTGAAAACAGAAACGTTTGCACAAGGCTTAAAAATCATCAGCATTACTTTTAGTGTTGATGTATGGTGAGCTTAGCACCGTGATAAAATTTTGAAGTGCTCATCTGATCTTCACGAGAGGTTAAGAGAGCTGACTGGCTCTTGTAGACTGTTTGGAAGAGCCATTAGGGTGAGATGTTACTGGTCCAGCCGCTGTACCTTCTGCCAAAAAGTGCCTTTGCTCTGTCTTCAGCCTGCTGACAGACTGAGCGTCTCTCACGCACAGCGCAGCCGCGAGTTTCTGGGACGCTTCGCCGTCTCAAAAACAATTAGGTGGTGTGGGCTTAGTGGGCAAGGCCTCGACTGGCAAAGCCGTGGCACAGAGCTGCTGTCTCTGCGCTCTGTCCGGAACTGGGATTTTTCTGTCAACTTCATCTAGACAAAGCGCTGATTGACTAGGAGGCTGCAAAGACCGCAGGCACTTCCCTTCCCCCGGGGCAGGGCAGGCTGTTCCCGGCGAGCTGTAAGCGAGAAGCGACGCGACGGCAGAGCCCGCGGCGGGCTCTCAGGGGCCGCCCCGTGGAAGCCGCCCCCCCCGCGCCCGCAGAAACTGCCGGCGGGACGCACCTTACCTGGCTCCGCGGAGGGCCAGCCGAGGCAGGAGAAGTGGCCTCGGCCCGGCGGGCCGGGCGAGCAGACGGCTCGGCCCCGACGGCACTCGCACCCCACCACGTCGTGCTGGGCTAGCTTGCGCTCACAGCGCCTCTGCGCCCCTCCGCACCACTGCTCCCGCTTCGTTGCGCGGCCCCTCTATTTATAACGAGAGGCGTTGCAGTCCAGCCCAGCTTGTCCGCTGTGTCTCCCCACCCATCTCCTGGGACAGACCCTCTGACCCGTCTCCCTCCCACTTTCCCCCTTCTACACCCTCCTCCGTCCCCCTCCACTGGCACGCCCGCAGCTGAAGCGTCTCCGCCCGCTGCGTCTCCGGAGGCGGCGGGGCTGTAGGACTGCTGACGGTGAGGGGTGCCCGAGGCGAGGTGACGGGCTGAAGTAGTGTCTTCTGGAGCTGGGCGTCGCAGTGCAGTGTTAGCACCCAGCAACTTTTGGTTAGTCGGAGAAGAGCGTCTGCCAGCGCTAGTAGTGGGAGGGGGTGGACATGGAATGCATGCTCCTTGCTTCTTTTTTTCCAACTTGACTGAAGCAGAGGTCGCAAGAGGCATACGAGCGTTTCTTCTTCCCTAGGAATACCCCGGATACCCTGTGAGCGCAACCGGCATGCTCGGATCACCACTAGTGAAGTTGATATACATGTAAAATGGGCATCATAAATCTGCCAAACTTTATTTCCTGAGAGTAGAGGGAAGAAGGAAACGCGTACGTTAATCCCCACTTTGGAACACCCATCTCAGGAGGTGTGCTCGTCAGGTCGCTGCTACCTGATATAAAGATAAAAAGGACATTATGTATGAGGGAGTTTGTTTCTCTCTTTTCTTGATCCAATTAACTGGCCAGGGAGCAGTTTTCCTGGGAGGGTTTTTGATATTGTCACACTTGTCATGAACATGATTTCAGTATCTCTGTTTTAGGATTATCTGACCATAGTTAGGGACAGAACTAGTGCTTCTAATGGAACTGCACAACTGCAAATTGCTTTGTGGTCTTTTTAGGTAACTTTAAGCATGTTTTTGAAGGCCGTCTTGAGGAAGACATGATCTAGGATGGTAATATCTTTCAAAGGTTGGCTGTGTCAGTTTATCCCTAATCAATTCCTAGTTACTACAGTAGTGATAGAAGACAAATCAAGAGGAAACATTTGGATTATGCAGTAATAACTTTAGCTGCGGTCATAATTGTTCTTCAGCATCTGCACATGTAATCAGTGAAGTCTTGTCTGGCTATAATTCATTTTTGAAACTGTTAGCTCAGGTAGAAATGCAGAAATGAGAGACATTACATGAAGGTAATTGTTCCAGGCTGTGTCTGATGGGCCATGAGTACATTACATGGAGTCACTAATTCACCTGTGACATAACTTTCCTAGCCTGATCTTACTAATGTCAAGAAAAAAACATCTGCGTTTTCATCAGAACAGCAGTTAGGATTGAAACAGTCTGTATTGGCAGCATCCTAACCCCCTGCCACTTGCAGAGTGTGTAATTGGCTTCCTCTCTTCAGAGATCATGCTGAGGTATCTTATGATGAACTATGTACAGATTCACAGATTTATCACGACAGGGACTGGAAACCACTTATTAGTAAGCGCTGTTCAGGCCTCTACAGTTCCTGAAACTGGCTACAGTAGTGGGAGCTTTTATTTACATATATGTTGTTGTTCGTACTACATGGGGCTCCTGACATATGTGACACATTTTTCTTAGCTGAACAGTTCTTTGTACATGTGTGACTCATTACACAGCGCTACTGCGTATCAGTGTATTGGTAATTTGTATACTGCTGCCTCAGCCTGTTCTGTGGTAAAACCTGCTGGATGGAACCCGTGGAGGGGAGACATCCATAAATGATGCTTGCAGGTATTTGTCCTCTAGCAGTCTTTCGCTTCTCCTAAAGCTAATCAGAAGGAACTGAGGCCAAATCCAAATGCCAGCATCAAACACTGGCTACTTAGTGTCACAAAATGCCTCTGGATGTGTGAATCACTGTCTGGAATCTGGTGTTCCATTTATTACCTTCTATCACTGCTTTTATTCAAGAAGGGAATGGGAAAGTAGATGGCAACTGTCTTTTTAACCAGAATAAAATTTAAAACAACCAAGCAAAAAAACCCCAAACAAACCAGGCCACGAAATTTCTTAATTGTTGGTGTGGTGTGGGTTGTTTTGTTTTGTTTTTTAAAGGTACATATAAAATTGAATTCAAGTCTGTATCTTTCTGAGTTCAGTCCATCTCTGGTGGATGTGCACAAAAGATATGAAAAGTAATATAATTTTTGAAAAATGTCCTTATTACCAGCAGTTTTGTATCTGGAAGCCCAGTAACAAAACTGTAACGTGATGAGGACTGAAACATGCACTCACTATAGAAATGTGATTTACAGGACCATCCAGTGAATAATAGACTTGATGACTACTATTCTGTTTTCACTGACTTGCTGTAAATAAAGAGGCTTCTTCCTACCAGAATTGATTGACGTGTCTATAATACAGAAAAGGCTTCAGGGAGCAGGTTTCATTCTATTGCTGCCATTAAAGAAGGTGACTGGACATTTTGATGGCTATCAGATCAAATAGGCAGCAGCTCTTCTAATAGCGATGTTTATTGAAAGCACTACTACCATGTTGAAAATAAATGGTTTAAAACAGATTTACATTGGGACCTTGAAATCACCTTGCCTTTAAAACCCTCTGATTTTTAGCAGATAACACATTTGGAATGATTAACATCTGAACCTTTTGGCTGGATATTTTTTTCCCCTCCTCTTTTCAAGTTTTTCTTGTAAGAATAAGAAGTAGAAAATTATTTTTTGTTGAAACCTGGTGTTCCATACACAGATTCTCCCATGGTTCTGGGTGTCAGGAGCCAGGCTTGAGGAAGGCAGCATAGGTTGTGATATTTGTGGCATTGTTGCTTCTGTTAATTGTATTCTTTTTTATACATTTCTGATGCGTTTTTCCACTGCTGCTCCTTTTAGGACATACATTGGACTTCTACATATATAATATAGCTATGCATTTGCTTTGAAAAAAATGAGTAATTCAGAGGCAGGTCTTTACCTGTACATGGCCTAGTAGCAAGCTGAACTGAGTGTGCTTATGGGTTGCATGAAAATAAGAAAACGTAGAAATGTATTTTTTTTTTAACAACAGTTCTTGTAGAATGATTCATTCTGCTAAATGAATATTTCAGTCATATCCTGGTTTTGAGAAAAGAAATCAAGAATCCATCCCAAGTCAATGCATCTCTATATACATTTAGCCTATATCTGGGGCTAAACTGTAGCATTTGCTTGATACCAGCTTGCCGTTGGACTCCTCTCCAGCAGAGGAGGAGCTGGGGGTCAGGAAAGGAAGTGCAGACCCAAAGGTTGAAATGAAAATGGGTTTAATGGAAAAGCCAAACTGCTGCCAATGTCAATACAAAGAATATAAGGTTGAGCTCTACCCAGCAAAGGACAGAGGATCATTTCTCAAGAGCAAGAGGAATCCAAGCTCATCAAAGTTCCCCCCTTTATACCGAGTGTGATGTTTATGGTATGAGATACACCTGTGACCCAGTTCAGGTCAGCTGTCTTGACTAACTTAAACTGCTAAAGTTCTGCAGCCCCTGGCTGGGCTGTTATTCTGGACCAGCAAAACTTGAGCAATCTGTTTAGATCTGTTTTATCCCCTTTATCAATGAGCTGTGTTTTCAGAGTGTTCCTTTCCTTCATGTCTACTATAACTGAATGCTACTGGACAATATTAAGGAAAGAAAATATTGAAAGAAAGGTAAGCATTGTGATTCTTACTGTCCTTTCCTTCATCCTAAATTTGCTCAGCTGATTATCAAGCTCCAAGACTACTATGTGTTTGTATGTGTGAGAGGAGGAAAGAGCAGAAGAGAGAGATATGTCTTTTGGGACAAACTGGGAAGGTCATTTGCAGATTTTTGAGCAGCAGTGCTGTGTTAATATCCACAAGGTCTGCATCTCCAGAGCTATGGAAATTTTCTTTTCTTTGTTTTGTGTTTTTGGTGGTTTTTTTTTCCTTTTTTTTTTTTTTTTCCCCTGACAAGATGCTTGAATAATTGCAATAGTTAATCTCTTTCCAGGAAACTATATGCTTCTAGTCTTCCTTAGCTTGTATGCTTTAATTGTATCCCTTAAAATCACCATAGAATACAGCAGAAATGGAGACTGGAAAATATGAAGACTGCATAAGTCAGTGTTTCAAATCTCAGCATTTTCTTAGTTCTTTGAAGTTTAATTTGTTGTTTTCTGATAAATAGATTATTTCCTTGTCTGACGACTTCTGTGAATTTAGAAAGGTGAACTGAATAAGAAGGGTGTGGCATCCTAATATTCTAAAGTTTATAAACTAGATCATGACTAGATCATTAGCTTGATAACAATAACAGCTTCTTTTTGGGATTTTTAACTGTTGAATTCAGTGGCAGAAAGAACAGATGTAATGGTTTTGGAGTGCTGGATTGCAGTGAGGCCATACTAGACCTGGGGGTATCCAGCCCTCCGTGGGAAGCTACTGTTATGAGTGGGAAGTAGTATTAGATTGTTCTATGGGCAGAGGAGGATGTAAACTTAGGAATGTTCCTTATTGCTGAAGTAAATCCATGACTGGTGTGTCAGATCACCAGATAAATGCAGAACCCTGGCCCTTCTGCCAGAGCTCTTTCTGCAATAGGAGGGCAGCTGACTCATTGCAGACTTTTTGTACTTCCTGTACACATTATTTGGGCTCCCAGGGAAGTGAATGGATCTGTAGGAAGGCGAGGTGACAGAGCAATGTCATTTGCTCACTGTCCTAAACAGTGGATGATAAAGGCCAGTAAGTACTGGGTGCTGTGCTACTGGCAACAAAGACCTGAGCCAGATGAGCCCAAGGCAGCATCCAGGGATTTGGGCTGGGCTTCCTCAGCTGTGCTCCTCTTGCTTTGCAGTCCCCAGGGCCAGGGAACCTTCGTCATCTCGTCGAGAAAATGACAGGGAAGAAGAATAATTTGGAAGATATTTTCTCTTCTTTTGGAGACTTTCTTAATGATCCTGATGTTATGAACTCTTTGCTTGAAAAATTAGAGATGGCAGTGTTGAAATAGGGTATTATTCAATAAACCCTTGCTACACACCTCATTTCCATGACTGTGTTCTTAGTTCATGGAGCAAGACTCTCACTTTCAGGTGCAGGCACAGGCCAGGTATGTAGGATGTGGAGGGAAAATGCATGGAGGCTGGATTTGCTGCTTGTGCTTTACACCCTCTTCATAGTCACAGGAGCTGCTGCAGGAACTGCAGCTGCTCCAAAAAGCACATTCCTGTCTTCCTGTGCAGGCAGGATACCTGCACCCAAACTGCATGTTAAGTAGACCCTGGTTTGCTGCACTGATTTTTAATTTAAATGTAAGAGCAGACAGTACTGAAGGGCTTTCAATGGCATGATGTGTTTCCTTCCTGTGTACCCTTCCTTTACTGTCTTTGTCTGTCTTGTTCATGTCAAAAATCTGGTGTTCAAATGAATGAAGTTCATCTTTGATAAGGAACTTTTTATTCTGCCCGTGATGCCTTTCACCTGACTGGGGCATGGAGATAAGAGAAGAGCTGTCTTTTCAGTGACTCTGTCAGTCTGGAGTGAAAGTAAGTCTTTTGTGTGGAGGCAAGTTTTGGGGTCCTTTATTTGTCTAACATGTTGCTATGCTCTTGGAAACCAGCCCTTTTCTCTCAGACTTGTAGGCTTTATCTTTAATAGTGTTTCATCAGACTCTCACAACTTGACTTGGTTTTGCCATTTAAATCTGGTCTGGGGATGTTCACCTGTTCTGCATGATTGTGGCCAAGTTCTTCCTGGGAACTGGCAGCAAAATATTATATTATAAATGCATTTTTTAAAAGGATACATTGTTAAATAAAATATTACACAGATCATGTGAGTCAGAAGAATATTTTTACGAAGTTGAGCACAAGGCAGTGAACACTAAATGTGATCACAATCCGAAACTCTGAAGCTTGGCTCCCGTTTCTCACATTGGCTGTTGTCTCTTCTAGATTCAGCTCTGACCTCCACACAGTGCCAGGCAAGTAGCATCATTTATGTTACATGTGAAATAAAGACAGGATTTTAGCTAAGAAAGCATTGCTATAAAAATAATTAGGTTCAAATTCCCAAGAGTTGGAAGCTCTGATTATGGTGGTGAAGTATGTTTGGAAAGGCTTTGATTTATTCTCAATATGTGATGCTATGTGTGAACTGAGTTGAGCACAGTTAGTAGGGAAACACATTGTACCCCTTAGAGTAAATCCATCTCTTCTGAAGCAAACTTCACATAAAAATTATGTTCAGGGTAGAATGGAGTTAAAACTTGAAAGGAGCATATTAAATATTGAAACACAGAGCTCCTGAGTTGTAAAATTTGTGACTGCTGCATATGTGGTTCTTTTATTGTGCGGCAGAACAGATTGGTTTAGGCACCTTCCATTGACATGTTAATGATTTAAAGCTCTTACAGGTCGTAAGAAGGATCTCATTTAATTTTTAACTGATCATAGAATTATTAGTTTCTGGAAAAGACTGTGGTTATGGGAAAACAAGATGTTGTTTGCTTTGCTTAATCATCTCCAAAAAATGAGCTTGGACTAATTAGTGATTTTAAAAAAGGTCTTTTTGCACAACAGCAGTCATGACTTTCAATTGTGGTAAACTTAAATTCAGTCTGGGTTCATAAAAATGCATTTATCCTTTGGAAGAAGAGGAAAACAAAAAACTGGTGTTTGAGCTGGCTGCCTCTTCTTTTTGAGCCTTAATCATTGTGGTTAGCATTTACTGGAAAGTGTGTGGTGTTATCAGTGATATTACTATGTGAGAAACTCTCTTCTCCAACATAGCTGTGGAAAGACTTAGATTCTGGAATTCTGTAAATTTGCCAAGTTGTGCAGCTATAAAACTCACAGCATTATTTACCACATGCTTTGAGCTAAATGGAAGCAGAAAAAGATGGATTTTCTCCATGTAGATTGTTTGGAGAAAACACTGCTAATTAGAAGAGGAGTTTGCTGTTTCTGAAAAAGAAATGTAACCAACAGCAGAGTATTTAACACAGAAGTATTAAGCAGCTTCTTTTGGTTCTTGACATAAAACTATGGTTTTTTCCCCCTCCCTCCTCACTAGCACAGTTAAGAATGAGAATAGTTGTGTCTGAGCACTCAGTTGTGCCAGGCACATATTGGTCATCAACCTAACCCTGCACAGTTCCTGTGGGACAAAACCAGACAGGGCAGAAGTACTATTATCATCATCTGACAGGGTGATTAGGCCACTTAATCACTCAGTAACTTGCTGGAGATTCTCAGGAAGCTTCTGGCAGAGTGAAGATTCAACGCCCCTGCTGTCTCAGTCACAGAGCAGTGCTGTCTGCAAATCACTATGGTCTGGGAACCAGGACTTTACTATAAAGTTAGTGTAAATAAGAGCAAACATTTTATAAAGTTGGATTAGAAGTAGTTAAATTCCAACACTCCTCAACTTGATCATGTTAAAAATAGGTGCAACTTTTGAAGTATGGAGTGTATTTTATCTACTGTAGAGGTAACCCTTTGCAAATCTGTTTCACTTCAATCAAAATCTAATCAAAGTACCCAGTATGCTACTGGAAAGGTGTGTATGAGCTACAGAATGAATGAGTTTTACTTTTCATTGCCCCATGTCACTACTTAGACCTGTATAAGGGCTCAGTATGTCCTGGCAGAGCAAAAATGGAAGCAAGGAATACTCACTATGAACATGGGTGACTAGAAAATGTGAGCTACCGTTTTGCAGGAATTTTCCACATTTTGAAGTGTTTGTCCTGAACTGGAGCAAACAGTTGGCCTTCCTTGCAAAAGGAAATTTTTGAAAAAGACTGGTCTGGAATAACTGATTTGAAAGGTGATAGTATAAAAACATACACATGTTGTGGTAAACAAGTATATTTTGGGGACTGACCTGTTGGAGAGCAGCACAGAGGAGAGGGACTTCGAGGTCCTGGTGGAAAGACTGTGAGCCAGCAGTGTGTCCTTGTGACCAGGAAGGCTGATGACATCCTGGGGTATGTTAGAAAGGCTGTGGTTAGTAGGTGGAGGGATATTCTCCTCCCTGTTTACTCTGCACTGGTGAGGCAACATCTGGAATATTGTGTCCAGTTCTGGGCCCCTCAGTTCAAGAAGGACCTCAGGGAACTGCTTGAAAGAGTCCTGTGCAGAGCTGCAAAGATGATTAAGGGAGTGGTACATCTCCCTTGAGAGGAAAGGCTGAGGGAGCTGGGGGTCTTCAGCTTGGGGAAGAGGAGACTGAGGGGTGACCTCTTTCATATTTGTAAAGATGTGCAGGGTGAGTTTCAGAAGGACATAGCCAGGCTCTGCCCAGTGATGTCCAATGATAGGTCAAGGGGTAGTGTGTGCAAGATAGAGCAGAGGAGATTCCATATGAACATCAGAAAAAACCTTTTCACTGTGAAGGTGACTGGAATGGGCTGGCCAGAGAGGTTGTGGAGTCTCTTTTTCTGGAGAATTCAAAACGCCCCTGGATGTGTTCTGATGTGACCTACTCTAGGTGATCCTGCTCTGGCGGGGGGTGTTGGACTGGAGGATCTTTCCAGGACTCTTCCAACCCCTAATGTTCTGCAATTCTGTGAAATACACATTATTTAGGACAGTCTGAAAATCATAGGATATTTTTACCTTCGAAAACACAGCATTGCTCCATTGGAGCGGTTTACCTCATCAGAATGATTCTGTCCTTGCACAAAGATTGCTAATGAGAATGTATCTTTTAGTGCTTCAGTGCAGGTGAAATATTTGTTTTTAGTATGTGATTGTAGCATAAAAATGTGAGCTTTGAATAATCACCTTGGATCAGTAACATATTTTAATGTGTTTTATACTTTCATGACTCCCATCAATAGCTTAACGATGATCTTTGATGTATCACCCTTTGAGAAGCTGACTTTCATATTGCAGTGTGTTGTATTGGTGCTTACAAAGTTACTTTTCCAAAAACTCTGAATCTTGATTGCAGTGCTCTAGAACCAGTTTGGAGTGTTTGCATTACAGCCAGAACTTTAAGTATGGTTCAAATTTCAAAGTGTGAAATCCACCAGAGATTTGCAGATTTATACATTCATTATGCGTTTTGAAGTGCCTCCTTTGTGGAGTTGGCAGAGCACCTGAGTGACAGACTGTTGCAGGAGTCTTCAGCTCCTGTGTCTGTGCATATAGCAGGAGTGCCCCTCTCTTACTTGCAAAAGCTTTGTGTTCTAGGGCTGTGACTGGGAACAAAGACTCTTCTGCTGTGCTTCTCTCTGCTCCACCACTACATGTCACAGAGGGTGGAGGGCCCAGGCAAACACTCTGGCACTGCATAAAAATCATGGTGGAGCACTACTGGGATAGACAGTGTGGGGACGAGGCTGATCAGTGGGGGTAACTACACCCTTGAAGCCATTTTCTTTTGTGGTTAATGAATTTCTAGAAGGCTTGGTTATTTGTGCTAATTTTGGTTGTTAATGGTTCAAAGAATGAGGAGCTATCTGTGTATGATAACACATGATTTAAAAGTCCAATTAAGGTGGCTGCTTGCTTTATTTAAATCTTGACCAGAACAAACTGTCACCCCAGTTTTGTAAGTCACTATCTCCATGCTCTTAGCCTAGCCTGGCCAGGCCAGGGTGTGCCTTTGACAGGCTGGTTGCAGAGCTTTCAGACAGGATCTGTTTTAACAGCATGTGTTGGGGGCTGGGTTGTTTATCCAGACATTGACTGTTTTTCAAAAAAAGTAAAACTAGTTCCTAGGCAACCTTAATGACCGGTAAGGACACGTTAGTTTGTGCATAATTTAGATGACTTCAGCTTGTTTACTGTGATGTTTGGTTTATTGCAGTGGACTGGCTTATTAACACTAAACTATGTAAATATGAGGACAGGAGAAACAAACCACCAGAGGATCACCCTGTAGTTATCAGGCTATTTTTTTTTTTCCTTGAAAGTGCTTTTATTGAATAGATTTATATTGTTAAGTTTTTAACCCCAAAGAGTAGCAACATTTAGAACATTTTGATCTGGAGAATATAAATTGCAGAAGGTGAATGACAGTTCTGTAAAGTCTCTTTTAAGTGTGCCTACAACATACAAATGTAGAGACATGTAAACATATCTAATTACCTATATTCTCTGTATAGTCACACAAGCATATGTAAGAAAATGATGCTGTGTGTTATAATTGTCATTCATCGCCATCTGGAGTACTGTGTACAGTTCTGGAGCCCTCAGCACAGGAAGGACATTGAGATGTTGGAGCCAGTCCAGAGGAGGCCACGAAGATGATCAGAGGGCTGCAGCACCTCTCCTATGAGGACAGGCTGAGAGAGTTGGGGCTCTTCAGCCTGGAGAAGAGAAGGCATAGAGGAGACCTGATAGTAACCTTCCAGTATCTGAAGGGGGACTGCAAGAAGGCTGAGGAGGGACTATTGACAAGGTCTTGCAATGACAGGACAAGGGGCAATGGGTTTAAACTGGCAGAGGGGAGATTTAGACTGGATGTTAGGAGGAAGTTCTTTCCAGTGAGGGTGGTGAGGCACTGGCACAGGTTGCCCAGGGAGGTTGTGGATGCTCCCTCCCTGGAGATGTTCAATGCCAGATTGGATGAGGCCTTGAGTGACCTGTGCTAGTGGGAGGTGTCCCTGCCTATGGCAGGGGGTTAGAACTAGATGATCTTTGAGGTCCCTTCCAACCTTACCATTATTTTATTTTCTTTTTTTTTTTCCTCCGAAGTACAGATGTGTGGTTTTGATGTGGTTACCCTTTATAGCAGAGCTTGGACTACTAGGCTTAGGAGGACAATTCTGGTCATAATGACTGATGTTCTTAATTTTCTTCTCTGAGACATACATAAAAGGTCAGGATCACTCTGTGTTATGCAGTCAGCAATCATTAGATGTTGAAATCATCTAACAAGTGGTGTCAACATGTTGAAATGTAGCTAACGTCAAAAACTAGTACAAAGACATAAATCCTTTTAGAAATGAGCTTCCTCTATAGGTAATTGGAGAGTGAGGCTGTATTTATGAACATGTTTAGTCGTTGAAGTCAATTTTTAGAAGACTGGGGAATAGAATGTGTTTCTGCCATTCCTAGTTTATATTCACCCCACAGTTAATTTTCCTGATCAGTCTGCAAGGACTTGGATGCCTGTTTTCTGCAGGAAAAGCTGACACAGCTGAACTGGAACAGTGTTGTAACACTGAAGGAATGTAGAGGGCTTTTGAGCAACTGATTTAAAATGTGCTTACTACCTCTCTGTTTGGTGTGGAAGTCTAAAACATTGATTCACTAAGGTTTGTAAGTGATTATGTGATCACCTCAACCTCTGGAAGTGAGAAGTGCATTTCTTAGTTCATATTTCAATAAGCTATTTATAGGTATGATGATTCTGCACATTTTTCAGGAACTATTCTTTCTTTTGTAGTGTTTGAGTCTTTAGCTTTGAGCACAGGATTATAACCACAAGAGATTTACTTTAACAATAGAGCAAGCTGACTGGAAACAATGTCTGTTCTGGTGTAACTACATTAAAAGCAAAAAAAGAGCAAATCCATACAGGAAGGTGTAGCTCTGTGATGCAATAATTCTTTATCAATTCACAGAAGCAGCAACATTCTTGGTAAGCTGTCTTCTATCTGAGCAACATGAAATCGACATAGTGTACTTTGTTTTGTTTGGGGTATTTTAAAGCCAAACAGTGCCATTCTTTTTCCCACAGAACTGTCTTTTGTTTTCTACTCTTCCTGTTTCTGTAGGTCTGGGGAAAGGTAGGTCTAATTTGGAGTGAGGTGAAAGAACGTGGTGCTAGGAAGACAGGGTTTTACTTTCCTGGAAGTTACAGCTGTGGTGATCTCTCCATAATTACAATCAGAGAAACTGTCAAGACAGCTTTCTGATGCACCTGACAGGTCTCATTTTAACTGCAAGCTTTGAGTCTTAACAAGAAACCAAAATTCATGAAGGTCATAGAGTTGGGAGCAGGGAGAGTTCTTGCCTCACCACATAGTATGTGTACAGCGGGTTTCAAACTATGAAAAGTCTTGTATCAGGCTGTACCGGTTGTGTTGCAGTTTAGGGTGCAAGTCAGCTTTGGAAAATCTCTCCTTGGGGGTGCTATTGGTAGTGTTGTACAGAGAAACTTGTCACAGTGCTTTTGTGTTCTTTATGCTATATCTGAAGCAAGGATGAAACAGTGCTTGTTGTAGGAAACTTAAGATGGAGTCTCATAGAGGCCAATCTCTGGATGTTAGGGCAGTGTTGGTCTTGGGCAGGCTGCGCTGAAGCGAATCAGGGTGTCTCTACAGTCCTTAAATTTTCATCCATAGGCGTCTTGATATGAGGTTTTCCACAACCAGCTTATTACTCTGTCTTTTGTAAAGCGTATTCCACCTTTTAGCAGTGGTCATGTCCAATCTCTTGCTGCCTTTTTCTCCTCTTCTGTTAAATTTGTCTGCTTTTTCTTCCTGGTGATTTTGCTTCCTTAGTACCCCCAACCCTTTCTTCATTTACAGGATTTGTCTGCCTCTGCACTTTTTTTTGGTCCAGCTTATGTGCTCTGAGGAAAGTAAAAGAATAAGGTTTGTTTATCTTTTTAGAAGAGCTATTTGAAAATGGCATTACCATTGTAGGAAAGCTTGCAATAATCAGGAAATGAAAGAGAAGGAAGAACATCAATTCACAAGCAGATATTTTGCCTGTTTCCATGCATTCTCAATTTAAAAAGGCTCTTGGTTTTCATAGAATCATAAAATGCTTTAGTCTGGAGGGGACCTTTAGAAACTCATCTAGTCCAACCCCCACCTCCCCCTACAGTGAGCATCTTTAACTAGATCAGGTTGCTCAGAGCCCTATCCAACCTGACCTTGGATGTTTCCAGGGATGGGGCTTCTATCACTTCTCTGGGGAACTTGTTCCAGTATTTTACCATCTTCCTTGTATCTAGATTAAATCCCCCCTCTCTTGGTATAAAACCATCACCCTTTGTCCTATTGCAAAAGGCTGTGATAAAAAGATTGTCTCTGTGTCTTCTAAGTACTGAAAGACCACAATGAGATCCCCCTGCAGCCATCTCTTCTTCAGGCTGAACAACCCAACTCTCTCAACCTGTCCTCATAGAATAGATGTTTCAGACAGTCCTGATTTCCTCATCAGGAGAGGCTCTGCAAATCAGAAATTGCTCATACCTTTTCTCTTCTTGACCATTCTTCTATGTTACTTTACTGAAATCTCACAAATGCTTACAATCTCCTATCCCCAGGATCTCCACGGTTCATTTTGAGCCTTTCTTGGAAGACTTCTATTCAAACAGCTGGTGCTTGCAAATGCATTTCATCATGGGGGAATGCTTTCTGCTCTGTCACCTGTCTTTTTGTTTGGTTTTTGGTTTTATGTTTGGTTGGTTTTGTTGTTTTGGGGTTTAGTATGTTTTTCTTGGGGAATTTTTTGTTTTCATTTACCATTCCTGTATCACCTAAAATATGCCTTAAGGGAAACCAGTCTGCCTTGAGGGAAGCTCTTAATTTTGTTTTGGTTAAGTGAAATGTGATATCATGAGATTTAAGTGGCCTTACTAGTGAAAGTCTTAAGTCAGAATTGAAATGCTGCTGCAGAGAAAACCCAATTTAGTAGAACAAAATTGGCAGAAACAAATAGCAACAGGATTTTGTTTAAAATGTTATTTTATTTAAAAAAGTGGTGAAATTTGGTCAATGTATAAATGGAAAAAGAACTCATCAGAAAACCCAAAACATTTCTAGAAAAAACCCTGCCTGTTCAGACACACAGATTCTATAGGTGTGTAATTCCCATGTCTTTAAATGCAAAGATTATGTGAATATGAATACTGTCTTCCTTTTTCTTACAATATGATTCTAAGGAATAAAGGTGTGAACCGCTACCTGATGTATTTCTTGCTGTTCTGAGCTGTCTCTGAGATGCTTGGGGTTCACCAAAATCAATTTTTGGCTTTGACCATTTTACATGCTGCATTATGAAAAACATGGGAGGTTACTGCAGTATTGTTTTTCAAATGTGCTTCAGTTGAACAGTTTGCTGGGAACTTTTTGGGTTAGGGAGACATGCTAGAGATACAGGTTAACCCAATGGAGTGTGAACAAAGAACTGAGATAGCTCAACTACTATGTCCACAAGGCAGTTTGTTTGTAGTAGTCAGTTGATAATCTGCAGCTATGTGCTGCTTTGAGGCTAATTGGAATATTTTACTGAGAGAAATGAAATCCTTAGCTGTGAGAAGAAGGGAAAAAAAATCCCACAACAGTAACCTATATCACTCATTCTTCTGCTGAGAAATGCAACTAGTCAAAATAAAGCTAAGACACTCACTTCTCTCACACTTCTTAGTTAGTTCTCAGTAGTTGTTCTGCTCCTTCACTCTGGTCGGTGGTTAACTTCTTCCTTAACTCTAATCCAACCTAACCCTTTTTTCCCCCGAACGTCCTTGTCATCTTTTTGACATCTCACCTCAGATCTTTCCAGATTTATCATGTGATATATACAGGGATTGATCTGGTTACTTCTAAAGGGAGAGAAAGAGGGGTGAAGGGATAGGAAGGTTTGGTTGGAAGCCTTCTGGCAATCTGATTGTTTTGGAGGAATTTTTGTGTTTCTGTGCTACTTCTAACTATATAACTGTATATCGTGTATCTATATATGCTTGTAAATTGTCCTAAGCTGTAAATATAACTTCATTCCTTAGCTTCCAGTTGGCTGAGTCTAGTCTGCTAGTCTGGATGATTTCACTGTGTGTGCAGGGGGTGGTTAGGGTTGGGTAACTCCCAAACCATCACAAGTTACTAGCTGGGATCTGTGATATGTGATCTCCAGGCCTGCAGTGGCTAAGGAAAGCAGGAAGGAGATTAAGGAGAAGCAGAGGCATCCTGACATTAGCAATAAAGAGCGGCCTGCTGACCAAAGATGAAAACACCCTGTGAGGAAGACTATGCTGATGCTCACCTCAGATAACCATTCGAGACCAGGAGAGTGAAGAATGGGAAAATACCTATGTTAATGAACTCCAAGAAATAATTGTAATAACCCCACTAATTAATGAATGCCCTTGTAACATAAATTGTGGCTTGTGCCAGCATGGGGTGTGCAGGATTGCTGAAGCGATCCTGCCTGCATCCAACGCTGTAATATAATATGCCTACTTCATAACTCTGCATGAGTTTTGGGGTTCATTTTGCAGGTCAACAGACTGTTGGGGTTTTTACTTTAAAAAGAACAGTTTAAGAATTCTGTTAGTGAATTAAAATACTCTGCTTCTGCTTCACATGAATGATTTGAGGTTGGTTATGCAGCCCTAGATTCTAAGATTGTTATCCTAGTCCTGGAACTTTACCTTTGTGAGGTTTCCCTTTTTAATTTTGTAGGTGAGGATTTGGTAGCTACTGACTCAAAATAGCCAAGGTCTATATTTTGGCTTTGGGGCTCAGAGGTTTTATCCAATTACCCCTGACGTTAATAAAAAGGTTTCCTTTGGCTTGGATAAGGTAAATCCTTGTGTCCTGAAGGGCACATAAACAACTAAGATACAGTGATGGCTCACAGGTGGAAATTGTGTAGATGAATGTGGAAAGAGATGTTAACAGGGTGATTAGTTAGCACGGTCTGTGTTATCAGCCATTACTTCAGCAATGGCAAGTGGCAGCTTAAATCCTCAGTGGAATTTTCCTTTCTTCTTTCAGGCAGCGCTTGCAGCATGTTCATCCTCTCTCTAAAGGGGATCTTTCAGTGAATACAGGTCACAGTTCTTGGCAACAAAACCATGGTTCTTTTTGTCAAGTTTTATGCTGTATAACATTCTTATTAAAAGGGAATAGTGGAAAGAAATTGGTGGAAGCCTCATCTCTGCCCTCCTCTCCCCCTGCCCCTCCTTCCTCAAGAAACTCACTGGCAGTGATAACAACTCTCTTCCTACTCTTACTTTGCCTGTCTCTAAGGTATTGGAGTGCTTCAAAGATGTTAATTGGGCTTTACAACACATCTGACAGTGGGAAAAAAAAATCCTTTTTGTTCATAGGTGAAACACAGCAAGTTCTGAGTGGAAGATGCTATCTGTTTTAAAAATAACAGTGCTACTGTGAAATAATCTGAGGGAGGAAACTGGACATACCGTGGCAACCAAAATTTTGGAGACAGTGAGAAAAGCTTTACTGAATAAGGGAGGGAAAAAATTGCTTAGAGCCTGGCGTTACAAACTGAAATTTCAGAGCAAGTACCATGAATGTAACACTGACTATATGCAGAATGGCCCTTCAAAAATTTTACTCTTAACAGCAGCCATTTTTATATGTTAGCAGATTGTTTTGTAAATGGACTTTGAGATGTAATTATAAATACAGTATCTGGTACCAGCGACCTAATGTTGCCTTGCAGCGCTTTCAAAAGCAAACAACTACCACACTCAAAAACAGGAGGAGCAAGATGAATCTATGCTGTTCCTACAAAGTCAAATGATTATAAAATTTCTGTTGGCTTAAGGCAAAATCTTTATTTTCTATCATTGTGCAGTGTGCTAGAAGCTGATGGAAAGGTTCAGGAGCCAGAGGGTGTTTTCTAAGGAAGAAGGTTAAATGTTATACATTACTCTGTAATGCTAATCCTAAAAGAAGTAATCGGTTCACTGTCTGCTTCCACCTCAGCATCTGTTCCCTTTCTTAGGGGCTTCAGATGAGGTGATGAGAGTATGAAAAGGTGAATTAGCTCACACCTCCCATGCAGCAGTAGATGTGTGCTATGTACTGAGCTAGCCCAATTGGGACCCCGCTTCGCTTACAGCCTGGTCTACAGTCTACCATCAGTGGAGGAATTAATTTTAATTTCTGTTAGCCATGGGCCAAGTCTCCAGTGTTTAAAAACAATATTAGCTGATTTCTTTTTTTTCCCCCCCTTTCATTTTTAATACTTTGAGATAAATTAAAATGTTATGATTATCTTCTCTGCAAATTAAATTTTGTTTCCAAAAGGTCCTAATCCTAGCTGGAAGCTTTCTGGAATAACAATATTGAATGAATGTTAATGGTACTTAAAATCCATGCAATTAATATACTTAAAGACTTAAAATGATAGATATTGTCCATAAAGTCTGAAATTGGGGGAGGATTATGTACGCTTCAGTCTGTGTTTAACTGCCTATATTTTAATAAAATTTTAAATTTCAGATTTGCGGGTTTATTTCAAATAACAATAACGAAACAATTATATGCAAAAGGGATTTATAAACTTTAAAAAAACCACCGTCGTAAAATTCACAATGTGCACTAATGTTTATTATCCTAATTACAGTGGTCCCTTTTGAGGCATGCTTTGGTGTGAAATAATTAATTTTGATGCCTGCAGCTTGAGATGTGTAACTTGCTTCCGCCAGTTGTCTTATTGGAGAGGCCACAAGGGTGGAAACTGATGCTTAAGTATATTTCGTTATTCTAACCAGGATTTTTTGTATCTTTAGAAGCCCTGTCTGTTTCTGGGAGATCAGAGTATGCAGTGTTATTCAAGGTTAATATGAATGTTGTCGGTTAAAAAGGAATGCAAGAGCTTTCTAAAGCATACAGGATTATAGAATTGGATCCATCTTACATCAAGCTGGCTAGCAGATGTTTGGATCTTCAGCTGCATAACTATCTTCTTTCCTCAAGTCGAGTTTAGTGTGTTAATTTGGTTAGCCTTTGCACACTTGCTCTAACCTAAGTTTCAAGATTGATCTTGGAAAGACGTTATGAATTGAAAAATGACTTCAAGGCATTCACAGTGATTGTGATTATTTGGGATATTGAATGAGTAAAAACAACTTGAATATATGGAACAGCTTTAAAAGGGCGACAGCCCACCTAGGGTTATTGAGGAGCTGTGACTGCTATTAACTCCTGCTTGCCTGACCTGTGAGAAGTGCCGAACACTGGAGGTGGAGGCTTAAGCAGGAATCCAGTTATCTAGGTTTTGTTCTCCCTGTGTGGAAATTCGTTTGGGTTTAGTGTCTTTTGGCTCATTAATAAACCGGGAGGTTATAAACATGATTGAGTAATCTCCAATGTTGAGCACCTTGCAGCATGGATTGTGTGGATGGTGAAGTTGAAGCTAGATGACCTTATGATCTGGTGAGAAC
Organism: Eubucco bourcierii; assembly: GCA_013396675.1. Classification (NCBI taxonomy): domain Eukaryota; kingdom Metazoa; phylum Chordata; class Aves; order Piciformes; family Ramphastidae; genus Eubucco; species Eubucco bourcierii. The sequence continues at coordinate 71,462 of VWZE01012354.1, read as the reverse complement.
ACTGAGATAAAGCAGCTGCCAGAAATGCTGATCATGGTTAACTGCTATGTATTTGCCTCTGTTAAGTCTATTTCACGGTTCTTGTTACCTGCAGCCAGAAATCGCTCATGCCCTTTAAACCTGCAAAGAGAAAGGCTCTACCTTTCCTTAGTTATGCAGAGAGGTCCACTGTCATTAGCCTTTACTTACAGAGCTCACAAGCATTTAGCTCAGAGCTGGTAAGTAAAAAGCCCCTACTGTTTAACACTGTCAGAGACATTACAAAGCGAGAGAGGCAGAAATAAAATGAAAGAGAATGTTGTAACTATTTATAAACATAGATATGAAGGAGATGATGTAGGGCATGTCCATACACTTGTTAAATGTGTTCTCTACCAGACACCTGTGTATTGGTTTTGTGCCTTTCTATTAGTGAGGAAGTAGGTATTGTGATAGTTCATTTTCTAATTTGATTTGGCTCACATGTAAAGATGAGATGTCATCCTTTAATTATTCTTTGTGTGAGAGTGGCTAGAGAATTTGGAATCTCCTTTTTTTTTTTTCCAGAATACCTACTTTCTCTTATACGTTGCAAAACTTGGAATGTGTAAGATCCAAGTAGCTGAATATGTATATGGGTTCATATTTATTTTAGCTTTATTTGCTGTCCATTTAATTTTCTTTCTGGTCATTCTTAGAGGATGCAAAGTTATTAGAAAATCCTATTTTCCTTTATCTAGACCATCAAAATTCTTAATTCATGTAAAATGAATGGTTTGGATAAGTTCAGATTTTTATTAAAGCCTCTCAGGAGGAAAGGTTTTGTTTCTAATGTTGTCAGATCTGAGTAAGTCTCGTGGCTCTTTGGAGGTATTTGGCTCTTTAGTATGCTTTGGGGGTTTGAGTCATCTGATAGCAAACTATAGAATACCTAATATTCTGCTTAAGCACCTCACCTCATTGCTACCTCCTGGGTTAGGTAGTCTTGGTTCAACAGAGTGGCTAACTAGCTTCAAATTAATGTTTTGCTGTTAAACACTTCATTGCACCCATGGAAAAATGTGAAGTGCAGTTATTTTTCTTGTATTCCAAGGTAAAATCTGAAGGTTTGTTTGGTTTGGTGTGGGGTGGTGTTTTTGTTTGTTTTCCTAAGAAAAGTTGTTGACAGTGGCTAGAGAAGAGTCACCCATTTGGAAGACCATTAACCCTTGGAGCCTTTTATTAGAGAAATTATGCTTCCCCCCCCAAACTACTAAATGTTAATAGAGAAATGCTGTTAAACTACCAGTTAAAACTTATTTTTCATTACTTAGTGTATATTCAGTAAATGTCTTCAGATGAACAATAAGGGACTGAGTTACTGGCTTTGACTATTCCTCCCAAAATTAAAGCCTAGATTAAATAGTGTAAAAAGAGTTCTTCAGTAACACTAATAGGGATAAATATCACTTGTTTAACACCTTCAAATTCTTTCTCTGTTGCTGGCACGTAGCTGACTTTGAGCAGCTTTTTACTTTACAGCTTTTGATGAGCAACATTAACAGAAGAGCAGATACCCATATGGCCTTCTTTTCCAAAATGTGTGTGTAAATGGCCTGTGAACAAAATGAAGCACGTGGTCTGGCACTTCTTATCACTTTCTGTTATAACTGTGAAATTAAATGAGCAAGATACAGTATCATGCAGGAGAGGATGAGACTAGGATGGTTTTCTCTATTATTTAGAATCATAGAATCAACCAGATTGGAAAAGACCTCCAAGATCATACAGTCTAACCTATCACCCACCCACCCATCGTCAACTAGACCATGGCACTAAGTGCCCCATCCAGTCTTTTCTTGAACACCTCTAGGGACAGGGACTCTCCCATCTTGCTGGGCAGGCCATTCCAATGGCAAATCACACTCTCTGTGAAGAACTTCCTTTTAATATCCAGCCTGCACACTACTGTAGCAGTGAAAGCATAAACCAAATAATTCTTACTTTGGGTAGAATCTGAAGTGTTGCAAATGCAGAGGGTTTAAAGAAATGTTGTCTTAAGTTGCCTCATCATCAATTGTTGGTGAGTTGGACAAACTGATTTGAACTTCATACCCTAGCTTGATATCAACACATGTCTATCTGGTTTACTTAATGCTTTGAAGAAATACATTTGGGGCAGGTTGAGTTGCAGTCCTGCTATGTCTTGTTTTGCATACAAAAAAAAAACAAACCTCAAATGTGACATCTGTTTATTTTACTTCAAGTGGTAAGAAAACTCTTCAGTGTCTTTCTTGTTTCTGACCTCCTGCACATTTCTTAAATTGCTAATTAAAACAGGTAAAGGATACAGATTTAGTTGAACTGTACTGTTTGCATAATAAGGAGCAAATTCCTTTTATTCACAGCTTTCATATGTTGTCAAAACATCTGTTGCATTATTCTTTTACTGTGTTAATGCAGGCAGTGGTCATAGCCACAGTATGAGTCATGCGAGTGTGGTCAGAAGCAAGAGTGAGGGCCAAGAAAGAGATCTCAAAATGCAGACAGTCCCATCAGAAGTACTAGCAAATTGAAGGGGATTAATACTGATAAATGAGAGCTTGACTCAAATTTAGAAATGCATAAACAGTATTTGCTGTGTTCTGTCATTTAGCCTTGGCAAACTAATGCTCAGCCTTATTAATTGACTGAGTGTTATTCTTTACAGTGAATTGTATCTCCTATGCAGAACATGGATTTAGATACACACTGTGAAACCAAATCCTTTGATAGAAGGTGGCATGTCACTGACTAAATCTTCTGAACCTGAGTCCAGATGGAATGATGAAATCAGTGGTAGGCAAAAGTACTTCTCACTTATGGAATGAATTTCTGGAAGATGAAACTTTTATAGTGCTCTCCTGAAAATTTACTCCATATGGAGTCTGCTGGTTTGAGGCTAATTGGAATATTTTAATAGAGAAAATGACACTATAGGCCGTGAAAGGAAAACATGGTGATGGCTACTGCACTAATAGGCTTGCTGAGATGTTTGGGAAACAGAACTCAAAACATTAGATAAGGCAGTCTTGGTCTGTCTCTCTCTGGGGGCACAGCGTCTTGGGCGGTCTAGCTTCTGGCTCCTCTTTGCCGATTAATCTTCACTAACCACTTTTCTTCTGCCCACCCTAGCGAGTCCTCCAAACTCACCTTGCATGTGGGGCAAGCCTTGGCGTAAGGTATAGGGGTGGGGAGAAGGTGGAAGGGTGGTTGGGAGCCCCTCCTGGGGTCTCTGATTTCTGGGAGGGGAGTTGCGTTTCTGTATTACCTTTACCTTGTATATTTCTGTAACTGTTCCTGTCTATAGTGTATATCTCTGCTTGTACATTGTGCTGAACTGTAAATAGAGCTTCAGTCCTTAACTTCCAGCTGGCTGAGTTCTAGTCTGGGTGTTTTACAAAGTGTGTGGGGAGTGGGTTAACTCCCAAGCCATCACAGTCCTGAAAACTGCTTTTGGAAAAGACAGGGGAGCACAGCCCTAAGTAAAATAAGAATTATTTTTTTTTTTCCCCCTGGCATTTAACATTTCCCAGTGAAATGAACATTTCCTTTTTCTGGATAGTTTACATAGGTTCTGTTACTATTCAAGAGCGTATTACATTTCTACTTCTAAAATAATACCATTTTTGAACTGATGGCTGATATGAGTGAGGGCTATGGGACTGCTCTGTGTAATCAACTACTGACTTTGTATTCAGGATGTATGTATGGCTAATTAATAAAAATCTTCTGGCAATGCTGGCCCTTCAGAAACATCCAGGTCATTTTGCTGATCATAAATGCGCATCAGTCTGCATTTGTTCATTGATTGCTGTGCCTGCAACAGAAAGTAATACCTTGTGAACTGATAAATAGTCTCCTTTAAGTTACACAGGTCAAACACCGTTTTCTGTTTGTAACCCAAATCTTTCAAGCTATTTAGTTTTTTAAATTAATGGTTTAAATAAGTGGTGATACAGAGCTATAATCAATTGATCTCTTCTGAGGAGCACCCCAATGATTTTGTTAAACAATGTGAACCAGATGCATTTCGGTGAGCCGCTGCACTCTGTCACCTTGTACACTGTTTCTGTCCTCACAAGAGGTGGTACTTGAGGAGGAGTGATAATGCACACTGAGAGGTGGCCTGTTTGTGGCTCGTTCCCAAGCAAGGCACACATCCTCTGTTGCGTACAGGGATGCATTTCTGTTGTGCAATGGAGTGGGCAGCTCTGAAGTGTTGGTTCCCACACAGCAGCGATAAATGCGAAGTCTGCCTGGAGGAGAGCTTGGTTCCTCCAAAATGGGTGTAGTTACTTCTGTGCATGAATACATTCTCATGGTGTGTTGTTAATTTTTGTGTCCTGGGTTGTTTTCAGAAAGACCTCAACAGAGGGTTATAGAAACTATGACAAATGCTTTCTTGATACTTATTCCCCTTCTGTGTTGGATGTGTCTCTCAGGCTCTCTGGCAGTAGGCAGTAGACTTTATATGGATGTCTCGTTCTCTCATTCTCCACTAGAAGCTGTAGATGGTTTCTCTGATATCCCCACCCCAGTGTGGCTGTGTTTCCCTGTTCAGCAGTGACAGCAGCTTGTACCTGATCAAATAAAATTTTGCTCACTGAAGTTGAATTAAAATGCTGTTACTTGAAAGGAGACCAGCACAGGACCTTAGATCTATATTTCAGTACCTAACAACAGTAAGGAATAACATATTACATCATCTCTGACTATTAACACTGGTAGTAGTGTTACCACTACCACTCTGGTAGTGGTAAAAAAAAACCAAACAAAAACCAATACTGCTTTCCCATCTGGGTAAGGAAATTTCTACTGCTTGTAGGAATGTCTGCTTCCTGGTTCCCTGTAACCCAAACTGATGCATCTTGTGCAGCAAGATGTCTGTCCTGGGGCTCCCTGGAAGAACAACGCATTTTCTGTGCTTGTCCAGATAGAAGTCTCACTACCTCTGAGGACAGTATGTTGTCATTACTGTCACATACACCATTGTACTGCCAAACAACTGTTAAGAATGTGAGATTCATGTTCTGCTATATTTATTTCACACTTCACACATTTGTTCTCACCTCTGAAGTAGTGGATGGTGCTGTGTCTAATCATATTTTCATTTACAGGGAAAGGAGATTTGCAGAGCAACTTACGAAGTAAACGATTTACAATAGTGATAAAATAATCTGGTATATTTGAGAAGGGTGATAAACTGGCTTTATGCTATGCAGACAGACTAACAAAGGTTATAGAATCATAGAATGGTAAATTTGGAAGGGACCTCAAGGATCATCTAATTCCAACCCCCTGCCATAGGCAGGGACACCTCCCACTAGTACAGCTCACTCAAGGCCTCATCCAACCTGACCTTGAACACCTCCAGAGAGGGAGCAGCCACAACCTCCCTGGGCAACCTATGCCAGTGCCTCACCACCCTCACTGGAAAGAACTTCCTCCTAATATCCAGTCTAAATCTTCCCTCTGCCAGTTTAAACCCATTGCCCCTTGTCCTGTCATTGCAAGACCTTGTCAATAGTCCCTCCCCAGCCTTCCTGTAGGCCCCCTTCAGATACTGGAAGGCTACTATCAGGTCTCCTGGAA
>VWZE01012354.1:24017-65559 GCA_013396675.1 Eubucco bourcierii | reverse complement strand
CCATTCCTCTGTCCATGTCACTGACAAAGATGTTAAACAGCACTGGTCCCAGCACTGACCCCTGAGGGACACCACTTGTCACTGGTCTCCAGGTGGACATTATGCCATTGATCACCGCTCTCTGCATGCAACCATCCAGCCAATTCCTTACCCAGCAGTGCTCCACCCATCAAGTCCATGTTTTTCCAGTTTGGTGACCAGTATGTCATGTGGGACAGAGTCAAATGCCTTACTTGGGTCCAGGTAGATGACATCAGTTGCCCTTCCCTTGTCCACTGTCGCTGTGACTTCATCATAAAAACCCACCATGTTTGTCAGGCAAGATCTGCCCTTGGTGCAGCCATTGCTGGTTCCCACCAATCACCTCTGCTTTGTTTTCCATTTGCCTTAGCTGTGCTTTCAGCAGGATCTGCTCCATGATCTTGCCAGGCACAGAGGTGAGACTGACTGGTCTGCGGTTCCCAGGTTCATCCTTTTTTCCCTTGAAGATGGGAGTTTGCCCTTTTCCAGTGAGCAGGAACTTCACCAGTCTGAATTATTATGCCTTGTGACAATCTGCTGCAAAAAGCTGGTAATGCGAAAGTCTAGGTGCGTGGTGTGTAAATATATTTATACACACGTATATAAAAAGATCTTCTTGTTATATACACTTTCCACATGTTTATACACATTCTTTTCTAAGGAAAACTGTCCACAACTGTTTACATAAACAAATATTTATCTAATCAAAGTTGCAAATAAAAAAGTTTGCAAATGGAATTGTGAAGGACCTGTTTGCTTTTAATTGCAAAGCATCAGAGGTAATTAGTGATAGAACAAGAGGGAATGGCCTAAAGCTGTGACTGGGTATGTTTAGACTGGATATTAGGAAAAACTTTTTCCCAGCAAGAGTGGTCAGGCATTGGAATGGGCTTCCCAGGGAGGTGGTTGAATCACCAACCCTGGATGTGTTTAAAAGTAGTTTGTATTTGCTGCTTGGAGATATGGTTTAGGGTGAACCTTGTAGATTAGGGTTGTTGGTTGGACTTGATGAGACTAAGGATCTTTTCCAACCTGAATGTTTCTATGATTCTGTGAAGTACCAGTGATTGGAACCTATTCTAGTACATACTCTGCTAGAACCTGATTTGTCTGATCTGTTGAATTGCTAAATAATTAAATTCTGAAATATGGGAGACATCAGAATGTGAAAGATTTAAAATATATTTAAAATACAGCAACATTCAACATTCTGCAAACTAGATCCCAAACAGCAAAGCCTAATAGTAATTGGACATAATTTAGGGATATAACTCTGGACATTTTTATTGTGTAATCTGTCTTCATTTGTGCAGATAGCCCTGTTAGTAAATAAGGACTTAACTTCATTTAACACACATAAAATTGCTGATTGCTTTGAAGTTGAGCAAAATTAATTCATTTTCGGGATGGTGAAGGAGGAGATAGTATTTTGGTCCATCTGTTATTACAAATGACTCAGCAGTTTCATATTCGTTACAGCTGGATAGCAAAAGGAAAATGCTGGCGAGAGACCAAGAGATCTCCAAAATGGATCCAAGTACCTTTCTTTTTATATTATTTTAAAAAATTCTTGATACTGAGTGTCTTCTGTGGCTGTGCTCTGTGCTTCTTCAGGGAGGTGGGTATGAGAAAGCAGGCTTGTTGTCTTAAGAGCAGATGGGAGCAATCCTTCCTCTGGGAGTAAAAAAGCCTCCTAGAGCTATGATGACTCCTTTCACTAGCAGAATGACTCTACCTTTCCAACTGCATGCACCATGTCCTGCAGACGTGGAGCTATAATATTATGCCAAATCTAATGCACCATAGGTCCTTCATGCTTTATTTATTGCTTCTGGGGAGCTATATCATAGAACTTGCACTTGATCCTACTCTGTTGTAGTTGTGTGTGCTGGTTTGATGCTAATTGGAATATTTTAATAGAGAAAATTACACTATAGGCTGTGAAAGGAAAACATGGCGTTGCCTACTTCACTCATAGGCTTGCTGAGATTGTTTTGGGAAAAATAACCAAAAACACAGGTAAGGCATTCGCAGTCAGTCTCTCTCTCTGGGAGAACAGCGTCTTGGGCGGTCTAGCTACTAGCTCGTCTTTGCAGCTTAATTTTCACTAACCACCTTCCTTCTAAACCCCCTGACCGATCCTCCAAGCTCACCTTGTGCATAAGTCAAACCTTGGGGTAAGGTATAGGGGTGGGGAGCAAGTGGAAGGGTAGTTGGGAGCCCCTCTTGGGGTCTCTGATTTCTGGAAGGGGTGTTGTGTTTCTCTATTACCTTTGACTTGGATATTTCTGTAACTATTCCTGTCTACAGTGTATATCTCTGCTTGTACATTGTGCTGAGCTGTAAATAGAGCTTCAGTCCTTAACTTCCAGCCAACTGATTTCTAGTCTGGGTCATTTTACAAAGTGTGTGTGTGTGTGTGGGGGGAGGCATGGGGAACTCCCGAACCTTCACATTGTGCTGTGCATAAATTGCTGCCCAAGCAAACTTTAGTCATATGTAGTGGACATGCAGCCAAGTCAGGACCTAACAGTGAGGCTACCTGTAGGTACTGCTTACAGTGTAAGTAGCCGAGGAACCAATGCTAGCAATTTTTAAACATATCTCCATGAAGTCTGCAAAGGGGACTGTAGTTATCCCAATACTGTCCAAAGAAAGAGGATGATAATAGATGACTTGTCTTGCCCCTCTCAAGGCTAATGATATGTATGTTGTTCCTGAAATTTTATGGAAGGAAAGTAGTAACTTATTTTTATGGTTTCTAAGTATTCTAGACAGAACAAACCTAATTTATTTCTTTAACTGCAAGTCCTAATCACTTGCTACATGAAAACAGTGGTGATATTTTACTTAAATTACAAATGTGAGCTGTGACTCTGAATAAAGTGATAATTCTTTAACCAGCACAGCCCCGTGAATTTTCCTTCATCCATTTTTACTATTCAGTTATCAGATATCTCTTAACATGTCTGCATTATAACAGCACTGCCTTGAGTTCATTGACTCTTAGAGCACACAGGAAGGAGTCTACACTCTACAAGAGTGTAGAGTGTGATACTCTACAAAAGGTAAAACTATAGCAGACAAACTTCAGTGCAAGCAGAGCAGGTAATGCATTGAGGAAGGAACATTTGTGCATGATCTTGGACTCAGAGCTGGCAGCTAAAACTCAATTACTGTTTTCTGAAATCATGTTATCAATATGCATTGGTCCCAAAAGCCAGCAAAACATTGTACATCCTCAGGAAGATTGTGGAGAGGCGGAGACCATTGCCTGTATCTGTTGGGATGCTAAAGGGAATAACCAGAGATGTGTCCTGTGGCATTCCTAATTGGGGTAAGCTGTAGATCCTGGACAAGACAGAGGGACTGCACATAGGGTTATTTTGTGCTCCTCCCAACAGTTTTTCTTAGTGCTGCTCTGTGCAGTATGTTTGTATGGTACAATGTACACACAGGGGTCTGGTCCAATCCCCCATGTAATCAGTTTAAGTCTTACTTTTATCTTGAGTGGCAGAATTGGAACAGCCCCTCAGTGGTCAGGTATTGGAGCTGTTTGGCCACATTCAAAGATAAGTGTTCACACAAACAAACCAAGGTTAATATGTCACCTCTTAGTGTATTTCCCACAGTAAGCTGGAAACAGGACATGCCTTTTATATTTAAGAAAAATGGCTAGCCACTTTTCTGTATCATCATTAACATTCCTTTTGGATAAAATCCAGTGATGAACAACTTCCTGATGGAAAAGGTCGTGGCTTTTCCTTCTCCCATAAGTATTAAATGTCAGTAATATGTTTGAGAGCAGTGATGCAGATAAAGATTTAGAGCCATGAGGCCAATGGCACCAAAAGAATAATGTAAGCTGTCTGCCAAGACTGCTTTTAAAAGATGTACAAAGCATATTTATTATTTGCAACAGGATAAAAAAAAAAAAATCTTCCTATTTCTTGGGACATGTACCATAACCTAAGCATGGTACAGGTTCTACTCACACATGGGAACTAGTTAGTGAAATACTGTTTATGCTGTGTAACTGTGTGGAACAGCAGCGTATCAGACACAAGATGTTAAGGGTGAAAGAAAACTTTTAGGCATACAATTATTCTTGCTATTTGAAAGGTCCTTCCCAGACAACTAAAGGATGGAATCCATGCTGCAGCTGGCAATGCCCTGCAGCTGATGTGTGCACACCAAGGATCCCCTTAATCCTATAATGTGTTAGTGGCACACAGAATAGCCTGCTATTCTCCTCCTGATTCTACACTCTCATTTCTGGTAGTACTGCTTATTGGAGTTGCAGTGTGGCTGAACATCTTAATTTGGATAAGGAACTAATGTGCATGTGTAGTGAAGTACTTCCCCCTCTTCCTCCAAAAGTCTGGTCTTTTGTCTTGGTTGCCGTCAGGGTCCTAAAATAACGCCGAAGTGTGAATCATCAAAAGTCAAATGTTAGTTTGTACACTGAGGCCAGGCTGATAGGAATTTTTTTCTTTTTTTTTTTTAGTTCTTGCATTATTAGAGGAAATATTGTCATTGTTTAATTGAGAGCTTACATTAAAAAAACATAATTCTATTTCTAAATGAAATCTATGGCCTTTATTAAAGCCTTTGAAAGGAAGACTTTGGTCTCAGAAAGTGCTGTTCAAGTTAAAGTGATGTTTTTTTCTTTGACAATCAATCAGACTTGTGTGGTCATTTCCCCTTGGCGTCAGAGCTAAACTGTTATGAGATTAAAGTTTAAATGTGTGAGAAATCAAGAAATGAATGGATGATTCAGGACTCTTGTTATCTCTGTCTGGGGCAGAAGAAAAATAGTTCTCAAGAAAGTATCTGGATCGATTGCTAAATTCAGTAAGGGAGACAAGATTTTATTTCAGAAAGTGTCTAAATTCAATTCAGAAGCCAATGTGTTAAGGCTTTCTTCTCAACCCCACAACACAATAAAGCTGGTGTTTCCAGGGAAAACCATTTAGCTCCTGAATGGAGATAGGTATAGATAGTTGTAGATATAGATAGATAGATATAGATATAGATATATATTTAGATAAAAATATTCTTAATTTATGTGATTAATACCGGATGTTACTTTAAAGAGAAATGTAAATATGTCCTACTGATGGATAATAATAGGCACATTTGAAATGCTTAATTGCTTTTAAAACAAACATTCCCTAACTAGACTGGGGCCAGAGATCTGTGTAAAGAGCAGTGATTTGGGCGTTATGTCACAGGAATTCAACAGGAGCAAGAATTTGGTGCAGTTGACAGTAAGCAGCAAATGAATTATTACAGAACTGGAGCTGTTCTTGACTGTTCCGTAGTCTTGGTCAAGAGCTGAATGTTTGTCTTCTGTTATTATTTTGGAACGGTTGCAACAATACCATCTTTTGGTATGTCTTTCTGCTGTTTTCCATAGTGGTTGCCTGTCTGAAAGGGAAAGATCTTGAAAGGATTGAAGCGAATTTTAATATTAGATGCCCTGTGCTTTGAAGCAGGAGTGTGAGCTTCCTGCATGAAAAATGGTTGTAGTCCCTTTATGCTATTTTGTGGAAAGAAGGAAAAAAACTTTCTGATTTTCTAATTCCTCCTGTGTGACACCTTGCATTTGTGTGTCAGGTCTGAAGGCAAGGGATGCATGGTCTGATGCTTCATGAAGAGAGCAGGGAGGCCATGGGTGTTGTAGCTGTTAGTAAACAGTGTAAGCAGTGGAGTATTTCTGTGTAGATCTGCAATTTTTTTTTTATCTTTGAATTTTATGTTCTGCTTTGTGATCTGTGAACTCATTTTCTCCTTTGTAGCATCTGCAAGCTGTTGATAATTAAAAGAAAAATAGTTAGTGGGTTTTCTGGGAAAAAAGAATCATTGTGAAAATCTCTTGCTAACAAAGGGTCCAACCACTTTTACCTGTTCTTTGGCCTGGTTTTATGAAGTAAGCCTAATAAATGTCAGGAAGTAGAGAAGCAGTTAGATGTTCCAATTTCTCTTCTGCTCTAGCTATAAGGTTTGGTTTAAAGTTTTCCCCTCTTTCATAGAATGTCAGGGGCTGGAAGGGACCTCGAAAACTCAACCAGTCCACTCTCTCTGCCAGAGCAGGATCACCTAGAGCAGATCACACAGGCATGTGTGCAGGTGGGTTTTGAATATCTCCAGTGAGGGTGACACCACAACTCTCCTGGGCAGCCTGTTGCAGTGTCCTGTCACCCTCTTAGTGAAGAAATTCCTTCTCATGTTTGCATGAAACGTTTGTGCCTCAATTTCTGCCCGTTGCCCCTTGTCCTGTCATTGGATATCACTGAGCAGAGTGTGGCTTAATCCTCCTGGCACTCACCCTTTACACGTTTATGAACATTGATGAAGTCACCTCTCAGTCTTCTCCAGGCTAAAGAGCCCCAACTCCATCAGTCTCTCCTTGTAAGAGAGATGTTCCAATCCCTTAATTTCTGGGAATAAAACTTCTCAAATCCTTGTTTCTATAAACACTGCATTGCCCAAAATCTGTGTAACTAAAGGAAAATGTTAGCTGTGCTCTTACTTGGAAGGTGAAGTGGTTCACATATGTGAAAATTATCATAGAATCATAGAATGGTAAGGTTGGAAGGGACCTCAAGGATCATCTAGTTCCAACCCCCTGCCAGAGGCAGGGACACCTCCCACTAGTACAGCTCACTCAAGGCCTCATCCAACCTGGCCTTGAAAATCTCCAGGGAGGGAGCATCCACAACCTCCCTGGGCAACCTGTGCCAGTGCCTCACCACCCTCACTGGAAAGAACTTCCTCCTAACATCCAGTTTAAATCTCCCCTCTGCCAGTTTAAACCCATTGCCCCTTGTCCTGTCGTTGCAAGACCTTGTCAATAGTCCCTCCCCAGCCTTCCTGTAGGCCCCCTTCAGATACTGGAAGACTACTATCAGGTCCCCTCGAAGCCTTCTCTTCTCCAGGCTGAAGAACCCCAACTCTTGTAGTCTGTCCTCACAGGAGAGCTGCTGCAGCCCTCTGATCATCTTCATGGCCTCCTCTGGACCCGCTCCAACATTTCCGTGTCCTTCCTGTGCTGAGGGTTCCAGAACTGCACAAAGTACTCCAGATGGAGTCTGAGGAGAGCAGAGTAAAGGTGCAGAATCCCCTTCCTTGCCCTACTGCCCACGCTTCTCTTGATGCAGCCTAGGACTCGGTTGCTGTCTGGGCTGCATGTGCACACTGCAGGCTCGTCTTGAGCTTTTCATCAACCCAGGCTCCAAGATCCTTTTCTTCCTATTTATCATCCCTGGAAAGATGAGACTGGTACTTGGAGAGCAAGAATACATTCTCTGTTCTGCAGGCCTTTAATATGGTTGTTTGTACTCAGTAACATACAGCCAAGGTGATTTACTGACTACAGGATGTTTTATGGAGTGTCTGCATGTACAAAGGTAGCCTTTACAAAAATAAAGTTTTAAATGCAAACCTAAGTGCAGAGAGGCCTTTGAAAGTGCATGTCTTTGGTTTTCTCAGTAGCAGATTATTAGAACTACTTACCACAATGCATATCTGTCTCCATGCAGTGTCCTCCCTTGTCACTGTACTCTACTAAACCAAAAACAATGTTGAAATGGTATCAAAGGATGTAGACAGCCTTTTGTGAAATGAAATGGTTCTTCCTTTACATGTACTCCTTGTTGCTGTGCAATAAAATCAAGTAGTAAATTCTGAAATCCATAAAGTCAGCTGGAACATTTTAAAGGTGAAATTGTGTCTTAGGCTTTGTACTTCGCTTCCTGTTTTACTAGACTAAATCTGATTGTGGAGATTTTGAATTTAGGGATAGATCTATATAATAATCCAAGAGGTATGCATGTAAGCACTGTAGCTGTTCAACAGCTAACAGAAAAACAGTTCTTCAGCACACAGTTCAAATCTGTCTCCATAGTATTTCATTTAAGAAAAACCTGATTTGCAAACTGATAGAATAATAATCCTAAAAGGATCTTCAGGGTGGAGTTCTTGTGGAGTAGTATTCTTGGTGTGCCCAGTCAGCTCCCCCGACAAGCATGGAAGTAGAAGGATCTTTTAGGTGCAGAACACCTCATTTTCATAGTGAAAATGGGTCATTTTTCTCTTTTTAAAGAGAAAAGCAACCAATAGAGATGGTTCAGAGAATACTTGACAAGTTGTTTGCATTCCACGATTAGCTCAACATAGTTAAACATACCAAAGTATGTACAAGGGATAGAAAGATTTTGTTCTTCCTATGCAGTTGAGATATTTCCAAATCTGTGTTCCATTGACCTGGACTACTTGAAAGAATGTGTTTTCCTTTTTGGCTCAAGAGATCTATTACTCTGTTATTTAGAAAGGACTTTATTGGTGAGATCTCTTTGCTCTGTGTAGGCAGTGTTTATTTTTCATTTAAAAAAGATGCTTTTTGTGATCAATAGTATTTTCAGACTTTTTTTTTTTTTCTTCTGCAGTCAGTTTTTACACATTTATTGTAATTTTAGATCTGTTTTCACAGAACAGGTTATGCCTACCCAGGTATATCCTGGAGCAGTCATTAGAACAGTCATGAACCATAGGATGAGAGACACAGCTTGAAACTTGATCTCCAAATAGGTGCAAATCGTCTGTCAGCTCTGTGATACCAGCTGGTTTAGTATTTGTGAAAACATTGTTATCTTCTAAGGCATCATGTCCAAGGCAACATCCATATGTTGAAGCAATGAAATATTGGGTGATGAGCTAATGTACTGTTCTGATGTATACTTAAGCTGCTACAGTCCAGCAATAATGTTTTTAAGAGCTAATGCTCTATTTTGATTCGAAATTGTAAATAAGAGAGAGGAACTTCCTGGACATTCTTTTGAATGTAGAATGAATGAGAAGGGCATTGGTTGTAAAAGGAAAATAATGATAAAATCTGTATCATTCGTTGGTGTGCTGGTTTGAGCCTAATTAGAATATTTTAATAGAGAAAATTACACTATAATCTGTGAAAGGAAAATATGGTGATGTCTACTTCACTCATAGGCTTGCTGAAAAAATAGTTTTGGGAAAAGAACATAAACATAGATAAGTCAGTCTGTCTCTTGCTGGGAGAGCAGCTCGGGCGGTCTAGCAGCTTCTGGCTTCTCCTGCTGATTAATCTTCACTAACCGCTTTTCTTCTAAACCCCGTGGCCGATCCTCCTGATTCACCTTGTGTGTAAGGCAAACCTTGGGGTGAGGTACAGGGGTGGGGAGAAGGTGGAAGGGTGGTTGGGAACCCCTCCTGGGGTCTCTGATTTCTGGGAGGGGAGTTGTGTTTCTGTATTACCTTTAACTTGTCTATTTCTGTAACTATTTCTGTCTATAGTGTATATCTCTGCTTGTACATTGTGCTGAGCTGTAAATAGAGCTTCAGTCCTTAACTTCCAGCTGGCTGAGTTCTAGTCTGGGTGTTTTACAAAGTGTGTGGGGAGCAGGTAACTCCCAAACCACCACACTGTATTATTTCTGAGTTGTATATAATTATAAATACATGTAAGTATATTTTGTACATATGCTTATAAGTTTAGCTTACTGTAAAATACAGCTCTGTCTTACTTCCAAGTCATCTGAGCTGGTCTGGTAAATTTTATTTGTGGGGATGATTTTTCAAACCCACCACACTGACAGAACTTACCAAACTAGAACCAAATTAATGATTTAGTTTCAATTTTTATGAAGAAGTGTTTTTCTCTGCATGTGTCTCCAGCTTTACTTAGTGTTACGATTTGCTGTCCCTGAAGTGGAGTCTGTTTATAGCAAACTATGGTATACCAAACTATGGAGTCTGTTTACACCAAACACACACAAGGAAATCTTATCTTCTGTATATGTTAGGGGATTTTAGTGCCCAACCTTTACCTGAAATCCCATCTATGAGAATTAAATCTAACTTCCTATGAAGTAATGGAAAGGCTCCCTTGATGACTTAAAAAACTGGAGGGACCTAAAGAGGTAATCACTTAGTTGATTACTTTAGTCAGAATGCTTTAGTGTTGCAGAACTGTCTCGTTTTTAAAAACATTTTAAAGTGAGATTTAATGAAACTTTTTCTTAGGAGACTATAATCTCAGTACTGATCATCTTAACTTCTGTCAGTTAGCAAACATGCAAAGTTTTAAAGAAATGATTACTGGGAATAGTTCTGTTTGTTGTTATGTTTGCTTGATTTGTTTCTTTGACTTTTTTTGAGTTGATGTCCTGATTTCTACTTCTTTCAAAGGGTTTGCAACCTCACCTTCAGCCCTAGAGAACTTTGTGTGTGTGTTTTCAATTTTAGTCTGTTCCAAATCTCTATTGATTTAAATGGGGATACATTTCATCAGATGCAGTGGTGTGAGAGGCTAGCTGGATTCTCAGGAGCACCACTTTTAATATAAAACAAAACCAAATCTTAGTCCATTTAAGTCAAAAATGACATTTTGTTCTATATATGTTTAGAATAATGGAGACTTAATAGACCAGATGCTGCCCACAACTTCTTTCCCTTAAAGGTTAGCTAAAGTGAAATAAGCATCATTTAATGAGGGGAAAAGTGTGATATGGAAAAAATATCAGCATGACCAACAGTCTTGCTGGTTCCTGGCAACATGGAAGTATGAAGGGTGGCAGGTGGGTATGCCTATGCAGACATTGAACTCTCTCTATATACCTGGCCAATTTTCTACTCTAGATTTCATGAAGTTATTTTTGGGACATTTTGTAATGTAATACCAATTTCCAAGGATTTAAGAGGCTCGGATGAATTAAGTAAATGCTTTAAAAGGCATTGTTTACTACCAGACATCCTGCCCTTTTCCTGTGAACAATAAAAAAATCTGCAATGTCTGTTATTTCTCTTTTGTGGTTTCTCTTCTGCACGTAAGTAGTTTCTGGAGCAATGAAACTAATGAAGCTTTGCTTCCCTACATTATCACATACACTTCCACATTTCTCCTGCCTATGGACAGGAGTGGGCTGGAATGGGCTGCCCAGGGCGGTGGTGGAGTCACCGTCCCTGGAGGTGTTCAAGGCGGGTTTGGACGTGGCACTTGGTGCCATGGTCTAATCTTGAGGTCGGTGGTAATGGGTTGGACTTGATGAGCTTTGAGGTCTCTTCCAGCCTTGGTGATACTGTGATACTGTGACAGGAGTAAGACCTATGAAGACTGACCTGCCAACGTACTTTCAAGCTGACTGCTTCTCTTGGCTGCTTGGAAAGGGTTTGTAAAGCCCTGAATCTTGGCTGTTGCACATGAAATAAGTGATTTTAGGGGCAGCATCAGGCTGCACTGTGTGTCTGGGCATTTGCCGTAGAATCTGCTTGTCTGAGACCAACAATCCTCTGTCAAATTTGGCTGAAGTTGGGCAACACGTTCAGAAGTTAGTATGAGGAACTGATGTGGTCATGTAAGAATAGGTTCCTTGGAAGACTGCTCAGAACAATGAATTTTTCCATCTTTGTTTGCCAAACTCCTCTATATGGCAGCCTTGGGATCCCTTCTGGTCTGCCTGTCTTCACTACAACCTCCTTCTCACTTTCTGGTTTTCAATTCATGTTTGTTCTAAGTGAAACTACTGTGGATAAAAACACTTATGGTGTAAGTGTGGTAAGGACCATGGAAGAGCAAGCAAAAAGACCAAGTGTGTCTCTGATGCTGCAATGCACTGATTTTTTTTTTTTTTTTTGGTGACCAGTTTAAGTGAGACTTTTAGTAGCCTGATGGATAAAGCCTAATACTGACTTCTGGTGGCTTGTTACATGGAATATTAATCTTTTGCCCATTGACTGCCCCATCTGTAATCAGAATCTGGTTATAATTTTCCTACTTCTGAAAAACTCTTGGAGCTCTGCAAACAAGAAATGGGTGTGGAGGTGCTACAGGTCATCTGATCTCTCTCAAAATGGGGACAATATCAGAGTGGCAGAAACACTTACAGGGTTTTGTATCTTTGACCTTATCTCTTTGTATTTTTACACTTTCTTAGCAGTATTATGTTAGTCTGGTGTATTGTTTATTCTACTTTTATTTATATAGCAGTCCTTATCTGCATCTAGTTATGCTGTAACCTGACTGGCAAATATCTTGTATGGAGATCTGATGTCATTTGTGACTTAATAACTTGACTTGTTATGCTTTGAATAATTTGTTCCCCTTTGTATATTTGTGTTTTATTGTGAAGTTTAAACAGACAAGACACAGTATGTTCCTTGTGTGATGCCAAGGAATCTTAGATAAACTGAGGTGGAGTGAAAGAGGCAGAAAGAAAAGCAGAGCATGACTTTTCCAATTTCCAGTTTTCTACTTGCTGATCTGCTGAGGTAATCACACCATCAGTTGAACTGGTAGAGGTGAAAGGAAAACAGGCTGTAATATTCAATAGCACCCCATTCTTCAGATACAGTGCAAACTATAAAACCCAAGCAAAAAAAAAGAATCTCCCACTAGTCCAATTTATATTATTTAAAAGAATACAAATCCAAAGAAGAGAAAAGAACAAAGCCCCATGCTCACTTTCTAGACAGAAAATAGTAACCTCTGAACCTGATCCATTTTTACTATTTTAAAATGTTTTTCTATTAATGGAACTACCTTGTTTTGACAGTGTCTTTATTTTTATTTCTTTTCCTTCCCAGGAGATTTCCATTAGCATGGGAAAATGGAAAAAAAAAAATCCTTTGAATGAAATGCAGGATCATTTCAAAGGAGTCTTGGCAAGACAGTCTAAATAAAGAGATTTACAGTATAGATTTATGATGTAGTTTTGTAGGAGGAAACCATCTGTGTTATCTGGTTTAAACATAAACACAACAAGCACTTCTACATACAAGGGGTATAAACAGCTCTCATTATGCTACTAATTTTTGTGGTTTAGTGCATATATTCACCATAACAGGTAATTGTATAGAAAAGCCAAAATACATTTACCAAATGCAATGATTTCTTTACCTTCAACATTGATTGTTCATGGATGATCCCAAGTTCAAAGTAGTTCTCTCTGCATTTGGCTAGTACTAGTATTTCTTCTGTGCAATTAGAACAAGAAAAAAAACGCAATCAAAGCAAACATGAGAATAATGTAGAATTAGTATGGCTGAGTGAAGTAGAAATATATTTTTCATTGTAAACTCAAAAGCTCTAGATAAACTTTAGAGCGTTTTGGAACTGATCTTAGTGAAAACACTGAGGTTCTCTGAGTGAGTGAATCTATTCCAAGAAGATAGAATCTATCATAAAACAAACCTCCATGTGGGAAAACTATTACCTGAGCAGCTAAGGATGTAAAAAAAATAAGTCAAGCAAAGTTGTGTAGAGAAACTGCAATGTAGGTAATAGGCAAAACGTATTTACAAGTGTAGTTTTTTGTTAGCTCCTACAGGAGCAGCTCCAGTAATAACTTATTTCAGTGTGGGTAAACCTTTTTTCTTTATAATGGCTTCATTTTGTAGCCACTTGTCAGAGATAAGTATTATAGGAGAATCAAGTGGAAATTAAAATAGGGCCCAGAATAAGATACTTCTGAGATTTAAATGGGGAAAAAAATTGACAAACAACATCAGTATCTCAACAGTTAAGTGAAGAATGCTTTTAAAGGGGGAATAGCATTGTTTTCCTTTGTGTCTGTGGAGGCCTTGTGCCATCTGAATATCTGGTTGTGATGCATTCGTTATTAAAAATTTATGTCCTACTGAGGGCTGTAGATTCTACCTAGAGAAAAATTCCTTCATGCGATAAAATAATTCCAGTGTCCTGACTTTTAATATTGCTGTTCCTGAAGAACATTAAAAAAAACCACCCCAAACCATTCTCTATTGTCTTAGTTTCTTTTTTTTTTTTTTTTTAATTTACATTGTGTTTCCAGCATGAGGCTTTGTTCTTTTCTCTTCTTTGGATTTGTATCTTTTAAATAATATAAATTGGACTAGTGGGAGATTTTGCTTGGGTTTTATAGTTTGCACACAGGCAACTCAAGTTCCTGCATGGTTACTGAAGCCCTATGAGGAGAGGCTGAGGGAGCTGGGACTGTTTAGCCTGGAGAAGAGGAGGCTCAGGGGGGACCTTATTGCTGTCTACAACTACCTGAAGGGTGGTTGTGGCCAGGAGGAGGTTACCTTCTTCTCTCAGGCAACCAGTGACAGAACAAGAGGACACAGTCTCAAGCTGTGCCAGGGCAAGTTTAGGCTGGAGGTGAGGAGGAAGTTCTTCACTGAGAGAGTAATTTGTCACTGGAATGGGCTGCCCAGGGAGGTGGTGGAGTCACCGTCTCTGGAGGCGTTCAAGGCACGTTTGGACATGGCACTTAGTGCCATGGTCTAATCTTGAGGGCTGTGGTGATGGGTTGGACTTGATGATCTCTGAGGTCTCTTCCAACCCTGCTGATACTGTGATACTTTAAGCATATCTGCTCTCACAGAGGAAAACTTTTATTAATTATTTTTAAAAGTGTTTTGTTTGTTTGTTTAGGGTTTTGTTGTTTGGTGTTTTTTTTTTTTCACTAAAGTCAGATTGAAGACTTGGAATCAGAAGAAGACATTGTCAATAGCTCTAGGTTTTCATCTCAAAGACTTGAAAGCTCGCAACTTGATGTCTAGTTAGGCTGTTGCTTTCATTGTTTCATGACAGAGTTGAGCAAACAGCTTTGGAACAGGGCTAGGATACTGCATGTTGTTTCTAGATTTGCTGCTGACCAGAGAGAGTCAGAGAGTAAGTCTTTTAATTTCCTCTTCTCTTGGCTTCCCTACCTGCAAAAACAGTACTTATGATGACTTCTGCATAAAAGAAACATTCTAGATCAGGTGGTAGAATTCTTACTAGTGATAAAGTATCATCAGTTAAATTGCAAAATTCCGTAGAGAAAAACTCTTGGTGCTGGAGAAATGTAAATTCTGTCAGTCAAAGTACCACTTTTCTGCTTGTTTGGCTCTAAGTGGGCATACACTAAACCACTGACTCCTGGCTTCTTATGTCAAGAGGGGAGGCATGAAGGGTGCTTATTCACTCTGCTGAAAACTGAATAAAATAATAGACAGTTTACTTCAGAGTCAGCAACCTCTAATGTCCTGCCAAAATCCACTCCAAACCATTATGAATGAAATCATGGGTTTTAATTTCATTTGTACTCTTAAAAGTAGCAGGGAATATTACAGCAGCCAAATGGCACACTCTGGATTAAGTGAGAAATCAGACAGCTTCTGGTTGTTCCAGTTGCTATTTAGTAAGCAGCAATGATACAGGGCAGCCCACAGGCAAGCTTTTGAAATACTGTGTGTAGCAAACTTTTTTTCTTCTTTTAGCAGTAGAAATATTTGTATTTGCTTATCTCCAGTTCACGCAGTTTTCTTCTGAATGCAGATGCAGGATTATGGTCACTGCACTAATGAACTCTGTATTTCAGCCAGTTAGGAAACCGAGGATATCACTGAACTCTGACATACCATACAGAAAGCTATCCCTTCATGTAAATAGGGCTTGGTAAAGTGCAACGTCTCCTCCTGGATGAATTAATAGTTTACCTTTTTGAACCTCATGTTCTATAGGAAGTGGCCACTATAATTATATGAACCTGTCTCTTCTTGATGTACTCTAGAAACAGTTAAAGCTAACATTCAGGCTGCTACTTGTGCCATTAGGTGGTGCTTCCAAGCTCCTCTAGCCTGAGAGGAGAAGCAGAAGGAGGGCTGAGCTTTGCACAGGATATGCTTTAGCAGGCTTGCCGAGGGTGCGGTAATGAGGCCCAGCTGTGTTGGTAACAGGACACAAACCAGGGGTTGTGGGAGGAAAGAGGTGGCCAAGGCTGGGATACAGCTTGTGAAAAATTTGGAGGAAGTCACGTGCGATGCGTGCTGTAAGCCTGGGAGAGGATTCTGAGCCAAAGCCAGTGAGGTTAATGCTGTTCTGTGCTAGCTGAAAATCTGCCTGCTAGTGCGCTGACTTTGGATGCACACCAAGGGCTTTAGTTCTCTCACTTTGCAGTTGGTTACCTGCTTTGGTGTGCTGCTGTATTTGCTTAGAAGAACATTAAGTTCTTTTCCACAAATCTTGCACACCTCTGGTTACAAAGAAGGATTTTCCAGGGCTGTACAGACTTCAGTGAATGGGCAGGAGTATTCTAGGATCCCAGGTTTACTGGGATTTGTCCTAATCAGACCGACTCTTGATTTTTTGGTAGCTTTTTCTTCATGAAGAAGAAGGAATAACAAGTCAAATCTGGGCCTGCCAGTGCAATTCAGTGACAAATATTTACCCAGCTTGCTTTCCAGATAGCGTTACTTGGGCATCAATGAGAAATGTAGACACTTTAAAAATACTCTATATGATATATTTAACTCTTTTTCACTGTAGTAAAGGATGCCCAGGGATTGGGTGAGTATTATTGGTGCTTGTGTGAACTAGACATGCGTAGGAAGATGTCTTTTGTGCTCTTCCCTGAGATGGTGTCCTCCTGCTTGGTAGGTCTTCCAAGGTATCTACTGAAAAAGTATTTCCTTGATTGCTGCACCTGTGATAAACAAACAGTTGGTGGCCTGGGCAAGCTGCTGAGCCCCTTCAGCCCTTTGGCAATGTCACACAAAAAATGAGGGGAACAAAATTTCCTCTCATGGCTCTCTTAAGCTTTGCATGAACAATTTAGAGGGAGAATGAGCCCAGTACTGAAAATGTTCTTGGGCTCATCTTAATCAGTGGTGAAAATATAACCATCAGGACCTAAGTGCAAATGTCTGCCTCTGGAGAAATGTTTGCAACAGTGTTGAAGCTGTTGCCAGGTCTGATTTTTATATAATAATGTTACCTTTTTTGTGTCTTTATCTCATCCTTGCCAGTCTGTTTTGAGTTGGTTTACAGCAAGTCTGTGGATAAAATCTATTGTTAGTTGTTTCCTTGTTCTGCTGTTCACCTTTCATGTATTTTTGGTTCCAACTTTCAGTGTTAACTAATGACCCCATTGACCAGCTGCTTCTTGGTTTACACATAGTTGTAGCAGCAAATTCCCACAATATTACAATGACAGTTTTCATCATGAGTTTGGTAAGATTTTGTTATTTAATGGGGAGTTTTTGATGGTGACTGGGATGATGTTCTTTGAAAAGAGCATGCTCCTTTATAGGAAGTAAATGTAGAAGCATTAGGTTGGTTTGTTTTTTTGTGTGTGTGTTGTGTTTTAGCGTGTTTTTTCAAGAGAATTTCAAAACTACTGTGAAAAACGCAAAATTGCTCTCTGAATTTTATGCTGATAGATGTTTCAGTATATATCCAAGAGTTCATAAATGGAGCTGGCCCTAGTAAGGATTCATAGAGATTGCTTTTCAGACATACTGGGGCTGAAGGAAGTAATTTTAAAGAGGGATAAATTTTAAATACAAAATGGTTTTGTTTTAGGTAAAGATTTGTCCAGAGGATTGCATTAACTCCGTATTATAAAATTTCCCACTGGAGCAGCTTGGTTTTCTACTCAACTTGGTGGATTTTTTTTTTGCAAGTACTGTTTCCATATTTAGGTCTGTTCTTTTCTTTCAAATTCCCTCTGTGCCTGGGCTCTACATCTCTGGGGTTTACAAGGGAAAAGAGAAAATTTATCTCCTAAGGATTGAATGAGAAAGTTAATACTTTCAGTACAGGAGTTTGCAGATAAATTTAAAGTACTTAATATTTTACTATTCTCTGGAGTCTTTGAGATTTTAAAATCTACCACTGGGAAAATATTATTTGGAAACTGAGAGAAATAATGGCAGATTATTAGTTATGATAATAAGTGGTAGAAAATGTACATAGCACATAAGGAACTGCTTAACATGTGTCAACAATGACTAGTTATTAAAAATTGTCTGGATGTACGTTACTTTTTATTTCCTCAAGGATTAGCTTGGAATTACTTTTCTTCTATGTTTTTTATTAACGATTTTGGCATAATGACTTTGGGATTATGCTGAAGAAATCTATTGATTACAAAAACTTAGCAGGGATCGTAAAGACAGTTGTTTTATATTAAAAAGAAAGAACTGGACAGCCTCAGAGACCAAAGTAATACAAAATCATTGAAGAAAGCCCCAGGACTGAGCACCTGGAATCAGAGCATCAGGTTATACCTGATGATCTTAGGAGGTCCTTTCCAACCCCTAACATTTTGTAATTCTGGAGGCTCACAACTGGTGAACAGGAGGATCTGGGTTACTTTTCCTATGCAGGAAGAGTATTGAGCCATCAGTGTGACATGGTCATGGAAAAACTAAATGCATATCCAGTGAACTGCTCCCTCATGATGAGTACTGATAATCATGCTCAGACACTTGAGATCTCTCTGGGTATAATGGGAGCAATTCTCATCACTCGTGATGAAAAGATACAGATTCAAACTGCACCGTTCAGTCAGGGTCATTGCAGCAATGGGAAACTCCCTGTGCTAGAGGAGATAAAACCCCAATACTTCACATCAAAACCAACCAAGCAAAAAACTGAAAAGGCTATTTTGACTGTTAATATCAACCAAAATAATGGTACTTAACCTACTATTGCCCAAATGGTAGCATGTGCAAGTTTACAACTACTTAAAAAAAAAATTTCAAAATCAAAATGGTTTCCACTTCTAGCAGCATGAAGGTTAGGAGAAGTACTTAAGTACTTCAGGAAAAAACCACAAAACCAACCCCAAACTAGGAGGAGACATGAGATGTGTTTGCTAATATACCTCTTTCCCTTCAGACAGTGAATGATGCAAAGCCTAAGATGAGAGTATTGAATTTGTAGGTCTAATCCCCAGTTTAGAGTAGTCAGTGGGTCAGTGCTTTTGAAGCAGCAGCTGCTTCAAGCACTTTTTGTAGGTTGAGGCCAAAACTCCAAATTAGTAGCTCAAGACAACCTGATCTTTAACAATGGTTCATGGAACTAAAAAACAACTTATTCAGCCAAATTTAAATGAACGTAGAAAAGTATTGATCCTGGTGGATGCAGTTTCAGGTTTTGATCTCTAAGAAGCTCTTCACCTCAACCATTTTAGGGCTTTTATGTGACCACCAAGCCAATTGCAGATTCTCTGATCTAACTGCCTTTGTGGACTCAGCTGCTTTTTTGATATCTCATGTTAATGTGGTTATGAATGATTTTCTTTTTAGGCTTTAGCAGTATATGGGGAGAAACGTATGATTTATTTCAGTGTCATTTGACAAAAACAATTCCTCCTTTACAGCATGCTAGTTGTAGTCAACTCTCCTGATATTTGTGACACATTACTTTCCAGATTAGAATGATTTCTAGGACTGGGGTCTGGGACAGAAAGAAAAATATAATGCTAAATCAGACCAAAACCTAGGGTATTTTTTTGCCTTTTGCTTCCTATTAATTCACTGATAGTGAATCTTTACTAGCTTGTGAAATATAAAATACTTCCAAAACCTAGAAGAATGGATGCACAGTGCTCTGTGTATCATGAGACCCTGTTTTTATGTGGTTTTTATGTAGACCTCCTACACAGAAGAATTTTCTTTAGTCAAATAATGTGACACAGAATGCATATGTAGAATTGTAAAATGAGTTTTTAATTACAGAATACATCAGCAGAGTAAAAAGCATATTTTAAGGATGGTTTGATTTTTCCCTTTGACATGTTAAGCTAATTTTCTGTTTGGGAAACCATACAGTGGAAATCCCAAAGTAATATCACTTATCCTGCAGGTGTAGTACAGGAAGGATCTACTGCCCAAGAAAGTATATGAAAGGAAACTGGATTTTGAAAACAAACAAACAAAACCAAACCCTTCTAGGCAACCTGTGTATTTCAGACCTGAGTCTTGGAGCTTGAAACCATTGCATGCAGCTTAGAGAGGCTCTCTGCCCTTCCCTTCCCAGCCTGCCCCACATCCATACTAGTGATATGTGTTTTAAATCCTTGGAGTGTCACTGTTGTTATGGTGCTTATGTCTTCAGTTGAATGGGAGTCTTACTAACTTAGACTTTGGACTGGAGCTGTAAATTTGAAGTCGCTGCCATGTAAATGACCATATTAGTTATGTCACCAAGATATTTAATTTGCTGGGTGGTGAATGGCTGGAGAGCAGCCCTGAGGAAAAGGACCTGGGGGTCTGGGTTGATGAAAAGCTCAACATGAACCCGCAGTGTGCGCATGCAGCCCAGACAGCAACGGAGTGCTGGACTGCATCAAGAGAAGTGTGGCCAGCAGGGCAAGGGAGGGGATTCTGCCTCTTTACTCTGCTCTCGTCAGACCCCACCTGGAGTACTGTGTGCAGTTCTGGAGCCCTCAGCACAGGAAGGACATGGAACTGTTGGAGTGGGTCCAGAGGAGGGCCACCAAGATGCTCAGAGGGCTGGAGCAGCTCTGCTATGAGGACAGGCTGAGAGAGTTGGGGCTCTGCAGCCTGGAGAAGAGAAGGCTTCCAGGAGACCTGATAGTAGCCTTCCAGTATCTGAAGGGGGCCTACAGGAAGGCTGGGGAGGGACTATTGACAGGGTCTTGTAGTGACAGGGCTAGGGGCAATGGGTTTAAACTGGCAGAGGGAAGATTTAGACTGGATGTTAGGAGGAAGCTCTTTTCCAGTGAGGGTGGTGAGGCACTGGCACAGGTTGCCCAGGGAGGTTGTGGATGCTCGCTTCCTGGAGGTGTTCAAGGTAAGGTTGGACAAGACCTTGAGTGAGCTGTACTAGTGGGAGGTGTCCCTGCCTATGGCAGGGCCTTGGAACTAGATGATCCTTGAGGTCCCTTCCAACCTTACCATTCTATGATTTTTCCTGTGGTCACTTCTGTTTTAACTGCAGACATCAAGATAGCAAGCTTCTTTGTCAAGTGAGGACTTGTGAGTTTGCTGCTGGGAATTGCATAGAGTAAAAGATGTAGTAAAACTTAGAGTTAAGATGATGTTGAGCTCTGTTGTGTGTGCTTGTGGCTAGCAAAAGGGCGATGGTAGCAACTTGGCTGCAGCTGTCAAGGTGGTGTTCTGGTGCAGATCAGAAGTGTCTTTAGTATCAAATGGATTATATAACCATTAAAACCTGCACAGCCTTAAAGCCTACAACGTTATGTTCTGTTTGTACTTCATAGTGCTGGTCCCTATGTGGATCAGTGACACATGGAAAACAAACATGGAAAGATGATTGTAATCTGATTCTCAGATTACAGATATGACCCTTGATAGGTTATTCAGTTTCCTCATCTTTGGCATTACTGTGAGCACAGATTTCTATGTAATTTGATCAGAATTAATCTATAACATATGTGCCATTCTTCTTTTCCAGTAGTTAAAATAACAGATGTCAGCTCTGTTTCTTTTCTACACAGCTTTAATTTACTGTATTGTTGGAAATTACAAATGTCATGAAGATTTAATTTTTATGGTAATGAATATGGGATCAGAATAATTGTGACTTAATTACCGTTTGCAATTAGGTTGATGGTTTTGAAATCAGAAAACATTATATAGGATTGTTTGTTGGTTTTTGTTTTTGTTTTTGCTGGGCATATCAACAGAACAGAACGTGTTGTATGCTCAACACATGTAACTTTTGTCTCCCAACAGAAGGAATGTGAAACTGGAAAACAATGTCCTTCCATTTCATTGTCTGGAGAGAGAAGGGGGGAAAAAAAAAAGGAAACGAAAAACAAAAAGTTCTGTTTACTATTATTTCCTCTTAAATGCTACATCCTCTTTGTTGGAAGATACACTAATGGGACAGTAAAGCTGGTTCTGCCATATCCATTTTCATCTCTTCCATGCCTAGTTGAGTGGTACAGGAAAGAAAGTCTTTTATTCATCAGAATTTCATAGCTTTTATTTCCATGGGGGCTGTTTTTTATAGGTCCCAACAGTGCCAAATTAATGCTATGTGGCTAAGAAGTGAGATGCATGACAACAGTAGGCAGGTACTTCTCAGCATAAAGCACCTGTAGGGAACGTTTAGTCTGAATTTTATTTAAAATCCAGAAGAGTTTTGTTATCAGTGTACTTTTGAACTTGCCAAGTCGCGTTTATCTCATAGAATCATGGAATCGACCAGCTTGGAAGAGACCTCCAAGATCTTCCAGTCCAACCTATCACCCAACCCTATCCAATCAACTAGACCATGGCACTAACTGCCTCACCCAGTCTTTCCTTGAACACCTCCAGGGACCATGACTCCATCATCTCCCTAGGCAGCCCATTCCAGTGGTAAATTGCCCTCTCTGTGAAGAACAAATTTAGTAGTATATATCTCATAACTTAGTAGTAGATAGGTTGCTAACTCTTGAGGGTTAACCACTCTGATTTCAAGAGTTTTGCTAAGACTGGATCTCCATATGGTCTGAAGTCTTACAGCCTCATTGCTCTTCAAACTAGAAGATTTTGCCTCAACATGAGGAGAAATTTCTTTACAGTGAGGGTGGCAGAGCACTGGAACTGGCTGCCCAGAGAGGTTGTGGAGTCTCCTCCTTTGGAGGCTTTCAAAACGTGCCTGGATGCATTCCTGTGAAGACTACCCTAAGTGATCCTGCTTTTAGAAGGAGGGGTGCTGGATGATCACTGGAGGTCCCTTCCGACCTCTAACATTCTGTGATTCCCACTTCAAAGACATTTTTTTTTTTTTTTTGTGGCTTCAGTTTTAGCAGGGAAAGAAATGTATCTATCTATTGTAAAAAGGATTAAATGACTTTTTTTTTTTTGGGTAAACATGCAGTATAACAAGTTGTAATGTCACTGTTAGTGGAGCATTTCTGGCTTGTATTTGCCCTTTATCTCATTATAATGATGCCAGAGGTCCAATGTAAATATTCTTCTGTTCAGTCCAGCAACCCATACTTTAATTTGGTGTAATCAGAAAATAATAACTTCTGTAAAACAGCCTGTCAGGGAGAAATAATAGGGCTGTTAGGCATTTGGCAAAACTCCATTGCATGCTGCTGAGATACAATATTCCAGTTTTGCAGGATGTTTGTTAAGCCACTTGGTTGCTGTAATGTGCTGGGAAGATCTTCCTGTCATCAGATAGCACCTGACAGAAGACTGTGAACAACCAATTCCTCACAATTTAATGAGCAAACCTGGAGTAGTAATCCCATCAGGAAGGGCATGTAATGTACCTCTGATTACCATATTTGCAACCAGTGCTGTACTAACTGTTTTCATACGCTCTGCCCCCACTTTTTTCCTCCTTCTCCTACCTAGAAGTTCTTTTTCATGACATGAACTGTGAAAAAAATAGGCTTTGTAGTGAAGTAACTTTAAAATATATCTGTATCCTTCAGTTATCCTTTTAATGTAAATAGTACAGTATTTTTCTGATCAAGATTTTAATTTTCATTTGCAGTACTCAATGATGCACCAAAACAAGGTTTTCAATTGGTTGTTGGAAGAAGGTACAGACTTCTTTTATCCATGCCGTTCAATTTGTTGCAGTCAGCACTTAGAGCACATCATATACATGGGCATTTGTAAATGTCTCTCATATGGAACCCCATGTGTTGAGAAATGTGCTACTGCCTTCTGTGCACTCCTCAACACAGTTCTATGGGACTCAGAGATAAAAACTGGAGGGAAGGGGAAGTCTTCTATTGAAAAAGCTTTGTGCAGTGGCTGTCTTACAGCCAATTATGTTAACCTGAGGTGTGATTATTGCTAAAAATTTTACTGTGTCTGGTTCTGGAGTCCCTATTACAAGAAAGATATGGACATGGTGAAACATGTCCAGAGAATGACCACAAGGATGATCAAGGGGATGGAGCACCTCTCCTATGGAAACAAATTGAGAAAATTTGGGCTGTTCAGTTTGGAGACGAGAAGGCTCCAAGGAGACCTTACTGTGGTCTGCTGGTATCTGAAGACAGTCGACAAGAAAGCTGGTGAGGGACTTCTAAGGGTGTCAGGTAGTGATAGGATAGGGGGAATGGAGTAAAACTAGACGTGGGTAGGTTCAGATTGGATGTTAGGAAGAAGTTCTTCACATGAGGGTGCTGAGATGGGAATAGGTTGTCCAGGGAGGTGGTGGAAGTCCCATCCGTGAAGGTTTTTAAGATCAGGCTGGACAGGGCTCCGAGCAACCTGGTTTAGTGTAAGGTGCCGTTGCCTGTAGCAGGGGGTTTGGAATTGGATGATCCCTGAGGTCCCTTACAGCCCTTATGATTCTATGAGTAGAGGAAATATGACTGAAGGGAGGAGAAAGAAAAGGCTTTTGCTTTGCAAACTGAAGAGGCAAAAGAACAGAAAAAAAAGAGACGAAAGAGCTCAAATCTGCATTTGTAAGCCTCTTTCTCAATGAGTTCCAAGCATTCCAAATAGAACAAGATTTGATGTTTGGGGAAAAGTGAAAAAAGGCATGCTTGTCTTTTGACTTAGGAGGAAGGTATGCTTCACAGCAGGTACAACATTAAGATACTTTGAATAAAAGGAGATCTCTATTATCAGCCATGTTTGGTTGCTTTTTAAAAGGAAGTTTTGGGGAACTCCCAAACCTTCACAATAGCTTAAAAATACATCTCAGAAGAGATTCCTGAGTGCTCTCATGAAACATGTGAACCCCACTGGATGCCAAATTGTTCTGTACAGAGTCTAGTCAGAGTGATTCTAGGAATGATAGGAACCCTCTGGACAGCAGCTCAGAGAACAGTGCTAACCTTTGCCTTTCTTTTCACTGAGACTTTTGTTTTCTGAAATAACTCTGTGCTAGATCATCACCTGAAGAATATCAGCATTGCTACACCTAGTCATAACATTAATATTAAACATTAGTTGTAGAACTGTGATTTTTTTTTCAAACTTTTTTTGAGTGAAGATTTTCAGCCAATTTTAAAATTGAGATAATTTGTGCCTTGGTTGTACTCCAGTGCTGTTGAAGATCTCTGACCCTACACCACTGAACTCAGTCTTTTTCTGCTTGCTTAAAGGAGTCCAGTATTGGTTGCAGAAAGGTCAACTGTTTGTACTTGGTGCTGTTATTTTGGGTATCAGCACTGACTAATTTCTGGAGTCAGACTTTACTGTTTTATTTTTTTCCCATCACTTATTTTCCCTGGTATTTTCCTTTTGTGTTGTTGCTGCTCCATCGCGCCTTATTTATTGGAGTTCTTTGAGTAATGCACATTATTTCCATCGTTAGATCTACCTTCTACTTGCTTAGTTACAAAGCCTTGCATATGCAAGCAACTTTCTCATTTGGTTCATAAATCTCAGTCAACTGTGAAAAGTTCAGTAACATTTGAGTATATAAGGGAAGGTTTATGATCCAGTAAAAGGTCTGAACATGACATCTCTTTTACATCACAACCGATATTATGGTGTTTGCAAGGCAGCAAAATGGCCAACTGTATACTTTCTAAGTGCAGTTTGAAAGGGGGAAGAAAAACCCTTAAGAAATTGAATACCCATTTGGGTTGCTCAGCTAAAGAAGGATGCTCACCACTTTAAGTTTCTTACCTTTGAATGACTGGAATCTCTCCAAACTTTCTTATGAGTTTATGGGTACCTTAGCTGCTTGTAAACTGAAGAATTTGATGTTCCTTGTGACAAGATTTTAATCATAGAATCAGAGAATGGTTTGGGTTGGAATATGTAAGCTAAATCCGGTGATAACAGAAGATCAGAAGACAGGAAAGGACTGAACCTTGAATGAGGCTTTTCAAAGCATGGGGCCCTGCTAGAGATGCACAGGGGTTTTGATTTGGTCATTGTCCTGAGGAACAAACCCAGCACCTTACTTTGTCAAGTTGCATTGAAGCAGAGCAGCATGTGGCAGGTGGGTATAGAATCCTAGAATGATCTGGACTGGAAGAGACCTCCAAAGGTCATTTAGTCCAACCCTATCTCCAATAAGCAGGTGCATCCTCAACTAGATCAGGTTGCCCAGAACTCTGTCAAGACTCACCTTGAATATCTCCAGGGATGGGACCCCAACTACCTCCCTGGGCAACCTGTTCCAGTGTTCCACTACCCTGATGGTTAAAGAACTCATTCCTAACATCCATGAGGCAGTGAACAAGCAAACAAGAACACTGCATGTTTTGAAGCTTTTGAAGTATCTTTGTTTTGATATTAAAATAAAAGAAACAAGTCCACTTTTTCTTCATAAAGACAGCTCTTTGGCTGTTTTGTAGTTCCACATGAATGGACAGGTTCCAATAGGAACCAGCTGGCCAGTGTGCAAGGCAGAGGGGAATACGCCTACAGTGGAGTGGCTGGCTGGGTAACATCTGTTTGTGCTTCCCAGGTGGCAATGGTCTCTTTCAGTGTTGACTGAATTTTGAGAGCATGTGGGGGGAAATGAAGATGTTACTCATTGTATTGAGGAAATGGGAAGGAAAGCAATACTTTCTTTGCTGCACTGCACAGAATGCTGGCAACTTCTCTTTTAACAGAGAAAGGGGAATTACCTAAATAAGCTCAGAAGTCATAAATCCACCTTTTGAAGTAGACTAGCCAGCCCAAGGATCTCATTAGTGCAAACTTCAGAACAAAACTGGGTTTGAATTCCCCACCAGATGGAAGTTTTCTTTACCTCATCTCTCAATAAAAGCTATGTAAGAAATGACAATGTTTATTTTGTACTGGTAATAATTTTTTTCCCTGGTAATAGTACAAGAGATTACAGGATATTCACAGCTTCCTATCTCGTTTGAAGGATTTGGGATTGAATATGGAATTAGTGTTGAACTACCTGATTTCTTAGGAACAGGGAAACTCAAGTCAAGCTCTGTCTATGGCAGTACTGAATGCCTGCCATATGTGTGGTGGTTTTTTTTGTTTGTTTGGTTTTTTTTTATTTGTTTGTTTGTTTTGCTACTTGATTGAGTAATCTTGTTCTGAAAACCATGAAACGATGCTTCAATAAAAGGAAACACTTTTGATTTGAGCTTTAAGGTAACACTGGATAAGGTTTTGATCAGATAGTTGGTTTTGTTTCTTTTAATGATCATTTATTAACCTGTCAGAGCGACAAATTGGCTAGATGAATCTGAAAAGACTTTCTTAGAGCTTTCTAGTAATTATTGGTGTGAAAGAGAAATGAAATACAAAGCTATGAACAATACTTCAATATTTGTACTCCATCACACATTTGTGCTAGCTGCGTGGTTTGTGCATAGAATTTGCACTGTTGATTGAGAAGTCATTAATACAGTAGGTCTGGCCTATAAAAGTGCCCTTTAGAAAGCTGTTCATTTCTTAGAAGACAGGGACAGGGGCAGGCTTAGTTTGGTCACATACCCATCATCTACGCCCCCTCCTTTCTGGCCTACAAAAACATCCCCTTTTCCTATTCCCTCTCTCAGTTCTGGCTCTGAGCCTTGCTCATGCAGCCAAGATCTGTGTTTCATCTGGAAACCTCTGCCCCATTTCTTAGTCATAAGTTCTAGCAATGTGTGTGGAAGTGTTGCTTTTGAAACTGATTTCCTCCTCAACCTGTGCCTATTTCTGTGAATTTATCTTTACTAAGAAATTGTCTGAGTGATATGTAGTTTGAACTTCAATATTTTGTTATACTGTGTGCATTTCATTACATTGATTGATTACATTGCATTACATTTCATTTGTCCCTGCCTATGGCAGGGGGTTGAAACTAGATGATCCTTGAGGTCACTTCCAACCTCACCATTGCATGATTCCATTCTATGATATTTAGGGATATGTTTATCCAGTGGAGGATAAAAGGCGTATAATAATGTCAAGGACTGTGATATGATCTTCACAGATTAAGTACTCCTGCTGACTTGAGTGTCAGCATTCAATAGGAGAAAAACTGCCCAGATGTATGAAATATCTTAACTGTTTGATACACACACTTTGATTTGCCCATTTTCCCTCAAAAACACTACTGCTGAATGTGTAAAGTTTTGGTGGGTGTGTGGGTGTTTTTTGGGGTGTTTTTTGGTGGTTTGGTTCATCAATGGAGCTGGGAATTAAGCCTGACAACAGAAAACTGCATATATGCAGGTAATTGCAAGTTAACCTCATACTGAAGTGATTCACAGATAGGGCTAATTGATGTAGGAACCTGTTGAGCCCTTTACTTTCCCGTGTCTTTTCTTTAGTTCCCTGTAAAAGGCTTTTTTCAAAGACACACTACATGAACATTTTCATTGTCTGGTAGTTGTAATGTTACTTGAGGAAGCTCTTTGTACACTTGCTCTTGTGACAGAGTGAAGGTCATCTTAATGTTTGCATCTGATAGGTAATGTTTTTTGATAGGTGCCTCTCTGAATCAGAAGGGCATCCATATGCAGGGACACTTTCAACTAGTAGCCTGAAAGGGGCCTACAGGAAGGCTGGGGATGGACTATTTACTAGACCTTGTAATGACAGGATGAGGGATAGTGGGTTTAGACTGGCAGAAGGGAGATTTAAACTGGATGTCAGGAGAAAGTTCTTTCCAGTGAGGGTGGTGAGACACTGGCACAGGTTGCCCAGGGAGGCTGTGGCTGCTCCCTCCCTGGAGGTGTTCAAGGCCAGGTTGGAGGAGGCCTTGAGTGACCTGTACTAGTGGGAGGTGTCCCTGCCTATGGCAGGGGCTGGAACTGGACAAGCTTTGAGGTTCCTTCCAACTGAAACCAATGTATGACTCTTACTTTTCTTACCTCTGCTCCCTGGAGACATTCAAGGTGAGGCTCAACAGGACTCTGGGCAACCTGATCTAGTTGAGGATGCCCCTGTTTACCTCAGAAAGAGTTGGACTAGGTGGCTGTTGGAGGTCCCTTCCAAACCAGACCATTCTATGATATGTTTAGTGTGTTTTAGGATTATTGTGTCCAATAACTGAAGTGAAAAACTTTGCCTATCCAAGTAGGTGATGCGATGTTATAGCCATCCTTTGCTGGACACACACACACATATACTGCCAGAACAGCCTCACCACACCCATAATATCCCTTCAAAAAATAAAGACATTTCTTACGAATTTGTTTTTCTTGTGTGCTTTTTGGCTTTCACAACAGTCAGATGGCTGAGCATTGTGGAAGATAAATCATCTTGCAGACATGCACTCCCCAAACAAATAAGCAAATGATTAATTTAAAAATATTTGCATTCTTACCAAAATTGGAAATGGTGGTGTATATGCATGTAGAGCACTGCTCCACTTCAGCTCTTTGTACACCTCATTCAACGTGGGTTTGCTCCTTAGGAAGCATAGATTTCTTTTCTGAAAGTTTGCTGGATTAAATGAAATAAAAAAAAATGAAAGGACAAACGTTGTTGGTGCAAAGTCAGAGAGCTGAAGGAGAGAGGGAGAGAGGAAGAGAGGAAGAGAGAGGAAGCTTATGGGAATAGGGGTCTGGGCTGTTATACCTCTGTCTTTAGGGATCTATAAAAATTAGAGTAGTAAATAGAGTTACTATATTTGAGTCCTTGAAATTACTCTTTAGGGATTTAGACAATCTTACAGAAAGAAAGAGGAAGGAATCTTCTGTTAGGAATGGATTCCAGGAAGTGACTTTTATTTGAAGGTACCACTGTGGGTGTTTTGGGGTTTTTTTTACCATTTTTTTCCCCCTTCTCACTAAACAGATGAGGTAAACAATATATTGATGCTTTTAAAACTGTTGTGGGAAACTTTATTACTGTGAATTATTGCCTTTCTTTATACCATGATTAATGCTTCTAACTGTAAACTAATTAAAATGCCTATCAACTCTGAAAAGTAGCAAAACAACATCTTTATTAGATTTGACAGTGTGAAGACTAAATGGTGAAGCAGATCAGACAGGGCTCCACAGAACTGGAGTGTGCAGCCTCCCCACAACTTTACACATGTTCAGAGTTGGGGATGCCCTGTCTCTGAGGTATACTGAGCTACATCTTGCACTAAAAGGAATGAGTTTGGGAACTGGAGGAGCTGTAGAAGAATCTGTACTGGTTCAGAAGACTTAGCCATGTGTTTTGTGCATGAAGCTGTATAGTATCACATTGCAGAGTGATAGTATTTGATCTGGGGATTCTAGTTGACAGGCAGCTGAATAGGAACCGGCAGTATGCCCAGGTGGCCAAGACAGCCAAGGACATCCTTGCTTGGATTAGAAATCCTGTGTCTAGGAACGGGGAGGTGATGGTCCCTTTATACTCTGCTCTGACAAGGTTAAACCAAGTGTTGTGTCCAATTTTGAGCACCTCAGTACAAGAGAGATGTGGAGGTGTCGGAGCAAGTGCAGAGGAGGGCAAGGAACCTGGTGAAGGGTCTGGAGAATAACCGTACTTCATGATGTGGAGAGGTTGGTGCTTGCCTCTTCTCGCAGGTAGCTAGCAATAGAAGAAGAGGGAACGTCCTCAAAGAGCACCAGGGTAGGTTTAGACTGAACATCAGGGAAAAAAAATCCTCCTCACAGTAAGAGTGGTCAGGCATTGGAACAGGCTGCCCAGGGAGGTGGTTGAGTTGTCAACCCTGGGGGAGTTTAATGGTCATTTAGGTGTGGTGGTTGGAGATATGGTTTAGGGGTAAAATTTGTAGAGTAAGGTTAGAGTAGGACTTGATGGTCTCAAGGGTCTTTTCCAACCTGAATGATTCTCTGATACTGCCAGTATTTTAATGCTGTCTCCAAACTGAAGAAAATTTTAAAATACTGCAGTTTAGAAGAGGCCATGAGTGAAATAAACAAATTATTTATTTATTCATCCCCTGCCCTAGTAAATAAAATTCAGGTTGTAGTCTGAGTAGAAGATTTTCTTTTTTTCATACAGAAAAAGAAACCCACTTTGGTAACTTCATAACATTAGATTGCTGAAAACACTTAAGACATTTCCTGCTATCTTTCACAGAATGTTGAATGTGTTAAGGAGAGGTTGAATCTGGGTTAGAAGTGAGTTGTAATGAGGCTGATACGAAATTATTAAATAGCTTATTAAATCATATATAGGAAATTTCCCCAAATTTATTGACAATTAACACACACACACAGAGATTCTGTTATGCAGTTGGTGAAATTATTATTGCAGAATGTGTGTGTATATGTGTGTGTATACACATATAAATATATATTTATATAAGTGTATATATATTTTTATATGTGTGTGTATATATATGTATAGATATGTGTGTGTGTATATAGTCAGATTATATTGAAATTGTGATGGTTTGGGAGTTCCCTGCCCCCTCCCCCTCCCACCCCCTTTGTAAAATGACCCAGACTAGAACTCAGCCAGCTGGAAGTTAAGGACTGAAGCTCTATTTACAGCTCAGCACAATGTAAAAGCAGAGATATACACTATAGACAGGAATAGTTAGACNAAAGTGGTTAGTGAGGATTAATCGGCAGAGGAACCAGAACCAGAAACTGCTAGATCGTCCCAGCAGCTGCTGTTCCAGCAAGAGACAGAGAGACTGAGTTATCTATATGTTTTGGTTAGTGTTCCCAAACAATTCTCTATGAAGCGTATGAGTGAAGCAGACATCATGATGTTTTCCTTTCACAGCCTATAGTGTAATTTTTCTCTATTAAAATATTCTAATCAGCCTCAAACCAGCACAACCTTGTTGCTAGGTTGTCACCTAGACTTGGCCAGAGTCAGATGGACTTGGGTTTGGCAGAGCTCAACGCTGAAGAAGAGTGGAGTCAAGTCTTCCTTTGGTGGGGGACACAAGTCCCCAGCTAGGCCAGTGGGAACTGGCTAAGGTTTTAAGCATTTTGATGAACACATTTGACCAATAGCAACAGGTAAAACACCCCTGAATCCAGTCCTAGGTTATTTTACCAAAAAAGGGAGATGCACATGCCTAGCATCCGTGACCTGTATTCACCAAAGCCAAAGCAGGGTGCATAACAAGACCAAATATGGTAGAATGGGAGGCCCAAAGTCTTTTGTCTGCTTTCCTACTTCTTCCACCTGGGAAGAAGTTGGGGGGTGGTGGTGGTGAGGTGGGTATGCATGTAGGTGTTTAGGGGACATGTCTTGGATATGTGTTCTAGGTATAATTTGGACTTTCGACCACACAGCGACTGGAAGAGACCTCAAAAGATCACCTAGTCCAACCCCCCCATCTCTCTGTCACTGGTTATTAGTGAAGATGTGTGTTCTTTTTAAAGATACCTGGGGTTTGGGTTTTTTTTTGTTGTGGTTTGGTATTTTTTAACAAGGTCTTATAAAGTGATGCTGTTTATCCATTCCTAGTTTTCATTGATCATGCAAATAAAGAGTTATGATTGCTTACTTCTCTGATGTAAGCCTCTTTGAATCAGTGGGAGCAGTGCTGGACCACAGTTCTGAGCAGCAATTTTTAAAGCTGGGACACTGGGATGCTGAGCAGATTTTATTGCCCTTGAGAGATGCCATGTTCTTAGTTATTCTTAGCCTCTGACCACTGCTCAAACTGAATGTTGTCCACAGTTTGGTGGTTTTTTTTTGGTTTTTTTTTGTTTTAATCTTTTGAGTTGTGAAGTCTGCTCTGCCTCTAGGGTACCAGGAAATGGCTACTAAATCGATGGACCTTTTGGTTTTAAACGTCCTATAATGGTCTTGAAGATTGTTTTGACCCTGAATGTCTGCACATACAGATTTTCATTCTGTAGCATGATGTACCCGTACTTTTCTTTATTGTGTTATAAATCACTTGTAGAAGTTTGGTCTCAAACCTATCTTCTCTTGTTAAAAGCACATTTTTCATCTTTTGACACTGTTACAATTCAGATCAAATAATTAGATTCCCATTTTTTGCTTGCATTACTTCTTTTAGGTCTAGAGCTGAGTTCATGGGAACACTTATGTAACTGATTCAGAGCATAATTAATGTTTATAACCTTAATTAATATTTACTATCTTTGTATTTATTTAAAAAAAAAAAAAAAAGATATTACCAGAGACTGAAAGAACTCACATCTGCTATGGTTAATGTTTTGTCTTTGTACTATTACTGTGGTTTCTGTTAGGGTGATGCTATTACACTTAATGCTAAGAAAGTATTGGGGTTTCTTAGTATTATACTGCAAACAGGATGCTCTTGGATGCAGATTTTTCAGAGTTTAGACTCTGCCTTTTTCCTCCCGTTGATGCATAGCACTGACATTTATTCTGTAGGCAGCTATGAATGAACATCTTTCAAATGGGTGTTTAATACAGGAAAAGTAGTAAACTGGATTGTGCTATGTATTCATAATCAGATTAGATAGAAATGGACAAGACTTGGCAGAAAAGCTGCCTTTCTTGAAACAAGGGTATCAATCAGTTATATGATTCATCCACACACCCTCCTCCGCAAATGTCATCATTCAGTGTCCTCAACTTTAAAGGTTTCCAAGTCACTGTGATTGGCTGTCGTTAAGCTAATATCTTGCTTTATTTTGAAATAATATTTACGACTAGAGCTGGAGTAACAAACTGTTCCCTCACATCTTAGGATATTGGATAAATCACTGCAGCTCAGGGTATTGGGTAAAA
Source organism: Eubucco bourcierii (assembly GCA_013396675.1). Classification (NCBI taxonomy): domain Eukaryota; kingdom Metazoa; phylum Chordata; class Aves; order Piciformes; family Ramphastidae; genus Eubucco; species Eubucco bourcierii. The sequence continues at coordinate 32,229 of VWZE01012354.1, read as the reverse complement.
ATAATTGCCATCAGTTACAGAGTTACATAATTTGAACTGATTTGCATCTGACAAAGTTATTAACAAAACAATACGTGGATAAATAATTACTGTCTAATCAGATATAAGGATGATTGAGGGATGTTAACATCTCCCCTACAAAGAGAGACTGAGATACCTGGGGCTGTTTAGTCTGGAGAAGAGGAGACTGAGAGGAGATCTGATCAATGTGCATAACTATCTGAGGGGTGGGTGTCAGGTGGAGGGGGCCAAGTTCTTTTTGGTGGTCAGCAGCAGTAAGACAAGGAACAACAGATACAACTTGAACACAGAAGGTTTCACCACAATATGAAGAGAAACTTCTTTACAGTGAGGGTGACGGAGCACTGGAACAGGCTGCCCAGAGAGGTTGTGGATTCTCCTTCTCTGGGTACTTTCTAAGCCTTGTCTGGATGCATTCCTGTGTGAACTACCATAGGGGATGCTGCTTTGGTGGGGAGGGGAGGTGTGGGGTGTGTGGACTTGATGATCTCTGGAGGTCCCTTCCAACCTCTAATGTTCTGTGATTCTGTGATTACTGGTTACAAAGGGATATAGTGGTAGGATGAGGAACAGTGGTTTCAGGCTGGAGAAAAGGAGTTTTAGACTGGATGTTAGGAGCAAGTTCTGCACTGTGAGGATGGTGGAATGATGGAACAGGTTGCTCAGATTGATGGTAGAGGCCCCATCCCTGGAAATTCAAGGTGAGGCTCAACAGGGCTCTGGACAACCTGATCTAGTTGAGGATGTCCCTGTGTACTGCAGAACAGGTTGGACTAGATGACATTTAGAGATCACTTCCAACCCAAACCATTCTGTGATTAATAAACAATCTGTACTTATGTTTGTTATTATTAGAAAAGGTAGAAACTTTTATGCAGGGCTGTCTGGATAATTTAAATAGCCCTTGCTGGTCTCATTGATGTGAAATATCCTTGTTTCAAAGGTTTGTGATCATCACAGACTTTCTGGGAAGATTGCATCTCTGTGCCAAGGTTGTAGTTCAGACTTATCGAATACTTACATGAATTAAGGTGAGGCAAATGCAAACAGTACACAGGTAAAATTAAGGATGATATTTCAATATTAATTTAACAACTACTACTTCCGTGTGTTCAATGTTAACAAGATTGAAGCTTTGTGTATTTGACTTGTGGAACCATATTTCAGTGTTTTTCTTTATTTCCAATGTATCATTTTGACTCTGAGAAAGTGGAATGATGGAAATCTATTTTGACTTGTAATTATTGATGTACTTTAGGTTTCATATTTTTTCTTGTGAAGTACACTCAGACATGTCGAGGATTATTGGACTCCGCTGTGCTAGAAACATGGAGTTGTGCTTTTTGGATGTAGGTGAAGTGATTATTTAATTGCACAGTGATAATAAATGGTTCCTATAGTTTCTAAGGTATGTACAACTGAGGTAGATTCTACAATGCCATAGACAAAAGATACCCTGCTTAACTGAAGTTCATGTGACTAAAGGAAAGGATGCAGCGTGTGTATGCAGCCTAGACAGCCAACTGAGTCCTGGGCTGCATCAAGAGCAGTGCGGCCAGCAGGGCAAGGGAGGGGATTCTGCCCCTTTATTCTGCTCTCATCAGTCCCCACCTGGAGTACTGTGTGCAGTTCTGGAACCGTCAGCACAAGAAGGACATGGAAGTGTTGGAGCGGGTCCAGAGGAGGGACACAAAGATGCTCAGAGGGCTGCAGCAGCTCTGGTATGAGGACAGGCTGAGAGAGTTGGGGCTCTGCAGCCTGGAGAAGAGAAGGCTTCCAGGAGATCTTAGAGTAGCCTTCCAGTATCTGAAGGGGGCCTACAGGAAGGCTGGCGAGGGACTGTTTACAAGGTCTTGCAATGACAGGATGAGGGGCAACGGATTTAAACCGGCAGAGGGGAGGTTGAAACTGGATGTTAGGAGGAAGTTCTTTCCAGTGAGGGTGGTGAGGCACTGGCACAGGTTGCCCAGGGAGGTTGTGGCTGCTCTCACTCTGGAGGTGTTCAAGGCCAGGTTGGATGAGGCCTTGAATGACCTATACTAGTGGGAGGTATCCCTGCCTATGGCAGGGGGTTGGAACTAGATGATCCTTGAGGTCCCTTTCAACCCTACTATTCTATGATTCTATAAACAGTCTCTGTTTAAACTGGGTTAGATGTCAGAGTGAGTTTGGAATCAAAACTTTTCTACGAAGGGCTTAGCTGACATAATTAATTCTCATGATTTTTGCAGCAAACTTCATGGAAGCTGATGTGTTAGGTGGGGCACCCATAGTTGTGTGGTCTTCTCTCTTTTTGGTGTGCAAATAGAAAACTGTTTCTAAGAAGTAGTTAAATACTAGAATGCTGAATATGTTTCTGGGATCAACATCTTTAAAAGATACCAAGAACCGAACTGTGTCTGCAGAAGAGCTCAAAAGAAAGATGTGTGAGCTGTGTTTGAGAGGGATCAGTCAATCTAAGCTTTTTAAAGAACCGTGATGCAAAGTAGTGAGTTTTTCATAGAGAGATAAAAGCAACCTTAAAAGACTGTTTAAAAATCACATGGAAAAATTCAGAACAACACATGGAACCTACATTTTGAAAAACTGAACTGAGAATATAGGAGAATGTGGTTGTTTTAAAACAAACGAGAACACTTCAGTTTTCACAGCAAGCGCTAAGAAGAGTAAACTTTCCCTTTACTTCTTGAGACATTATGCAGTGCTCTAAGCAATACACCAGCAATGAACACAAACAACTCCAGCAGGACATTCTGGCCTGCATCAGCAGTAGTGTGACCAGCAGGAGCAGGGAGGTCATTCTCCCTCTGTACTCTGCACTGGTTAGGCTACACCTTGAGTACTGTGTCCAGTTCTGGGCCCCTCAATTTGAGAAGGACATTGAGGTCCTTGAACATGTCCAGAAAAGGGCAATGAGGCTGGTGAGAGGCCTCGAGCACAAGCCCTATGAAGAGAGGCTGAGGGAGCTGGGATTGTTTAGCCTGGAGAAGAGAGTATAAAGTAGATTAAAGCAAAGAATGGGGTTTTGGGTTTTATGATATAAACAGTATCTGTCAGAGCGGTCTGTTGGGAAAAGAGGCAACATTTTCCAATTCTTTAAACAGACCTGTAGAAAGAATTTTCTTTCAACAAGGAGTTCTTGTAATAAATCATTACAAGCAATAAACAGCTCCTTTTCTCTATATAGTTGACTAGTTGAGTATTACTCCGAGGGAGAATTTAAAGGACTCCAAGCTCTGATGTTGCACCCGTATAAGAGTACACAGAAATAAGGGAAGCACAGTGTCAGAAAGAGCCTCTGGGGGCTACATTGCCAGAGAAGATTGATGAGGTTTGTTACTGCATGTTACTAAGAATAAGAGTGAGTAGTAGAAAGTATCTCCCTAGGGAGGCAGATAACTTCCATTCTGTGGATCACAACTTCTTCTATGTTTAGTCTGAGGAGATGTGCTCATAGGAGGTATGCATGTACCATGGCAGTTAGGTAGAAAGGAATAAGAGGGCTACTCAGAAGGGAACTTTTCGGTCTTATGAGATGGAAACAGTAAAGTTTCTATCCATAAGGTTACATCAAACATTTTAGAGCCTTCAGAAAAGCATTTCCAAGAGTTTTTGCATCATTGCTCTTTTGTTGCAAAAGAAAGGCAAGTCAGATGAAAGGAAGACTTCCTTTCACAGGAGCCTTGGGAATGTTTTTTCTGTCAGGCAGTGTAACTGAGGTAGCAGTGAGGTGCTGCTTCACTCCTTTGTAATAAGACTACAGTCTTAGCTGACTGTATGTGGAAATGGAGTGACAGTATTTGAAGGTTACTAAGGGAAAAAATGGTGAGAGGAGAATTATTAGTTGTTATAGATGGATGATACTAGCAAGATAAGGAGGAAAAGGAAGAGAGCAAACTTTGAAGTACTTGAGACCCTGGAGAATTGGACTGTGACCTTTTATATAAATGAGTATGATTTGTGAAGAGAATCTTGAGTAAAGTATTTCCTTCCCATTTCAATTAATCTAGAAAAATATGCAGTATGTTAATACCATAACTGGCTAAGAAATGCTGAGGACCTCAGACTCAGGCGAACAGAGGCCGAGTTCAGGGGACATGAGTAGTATTGAAACCAGAGGCAGCACTGCACAACGTTGCATTGTTTGCTTGAATGCATTGGTAAAGAGAGTGAATTGTCAGGGTAGAAATAAAATCCTTCAACAGAAGATGCTAAGTCTCGTGCCTGTTTTGTGTTAACAAGGGCAAAAGTAATCATTCTTGCAGCAAGATCAGATGTTGTAGGAAATGTAATACCCACCAAGGTGCTTGCCCCATCTCTTGCTCATGGGGCAAGAGAAGTAGTAATCTCTCACAGGACAAAACCAGGTTTTGGTAAGCTCATCACTATTTCAGTTCCTTGCATTACTTCTCTTCATGTGGAGTGACAATGACTACAGATTCAGGATATCAAACTGAATCCGAGTCATTGCTTATGTGAGAGAAAATTTTCAACCTACCTTAAACCCCAGGCTTTCCCAGAGTTAAATGGTTAGTAGTTCCTATTGCTTGGCTTGCTGTTTCTCATACTTGACCTGTTCCAGTCAGCCCCAACGCGAAGTGGTTTCAGCATATGGTAACTAGAGCAGCAAGAGAGGACAGAAAATAGATTTACACTGTGGATTTTAAAAACAAATAGCTTCAGGAGGGCTCCTGAGCTCTCATAGCTGGGACATGCCTGTATTAAAATTGCCTCAAAATACATAATTTCTGTAAACACAGCAATTGTAATTCTTGGTATAGAGTCTCTATACTTGCACTAGGGTTACTGCTAGGCTGAAGTTGCTGTGAAGTCTATTTTCTTGTTTGTAACATTTCTCCATTTCATTGTCACCCTAGTGCACGACAGTGCATTTAGGATTTTTTGTGAGTATACCCTTATGCTTTTTTGTCTTCAGGTTACAATGCTGATAGATCATGGATACTTTTTATCTTGGCATGTCTCGGTGTCTCTCTTGAACAACGATTCTCTTTGGAGAATTAGACACACAGATCCAGCATTCTGGAACACAGGAGCGTGTGTCCTCAACCATTTATTTTAAGGGACTGTGTCTAGCCTTTGCTCTTCTTGAAGATCAGGGATTTAGTTTCCAAAATGCCTGCATAAGTAAGAGAAGACCTTAAGCTAAATCATGAAGTGATTTCAAAGCCAAATTCCCCATTAACAAGATGGTTCTTTGTTTGCTTTTACAGTTAGCTCTTTGCTCTTGTTAAATGAATGCGTACGTTTTTATAAAAAGGCTTTCAGAGCTGTTTCATGTAGCATTATTCCTGCTGTCTAATCATAAATTATTCTTGGTCCTCTATCACAAACTCTCTGAGTAAAAGAGGTCTAAAATGTTCCTTCCCTTTAAAGGACTGTGTTTGCATAGACTTGTTTTAAGTAACCTTAGCTTTATGTTTCAGAGCTCTATAAACATAATGGGAATTAATGTTTTTGTAAGACCAATCCACAAGCCCGCTACTTCTGCCAAAATCACTGTCAGATAAAAGTAGCTCTGTGCTCTAGAGACATAAATGCTTGTCACAAATAGGTAGTGAGAAACCGTTCAACATTTGCACTAATTTATTTTTCAAAATTCAGAGAGGTGTAAGTAAATAAAAAAGGATGAGTAATGTTAACTCTCTTACGATTTTCACAGGGACTGCAAAATGTGATGAGGTAAACTTTTTTTGAAATGAAGTTCTTGTCATGATGCATTTTACCCTTGACCAATTTAATATAAGCAAAAGTATCTTCTAATCAATGTGATAAGCAGCAACTATGCCATGAAAAACACTTGAGATTTAAACTATATTCTCATTTAAACTATAGTCTTACCCTGAAAAGTTGTACTATATGATCCTCGAGGTCCCTTCCAACTTGGGATTCTATGAATCTATGAGATACAATTTAAAATATATGATTGCCAAATGCTCTGAGTTTGGTATTTGTGCTGGTTTGAGGTTAATGGGAATATTTTAATAGAGAAAATTACACTATAGGCTGTGAAAGGAAAGCATGATGATGGCTACTTCACTCAGTAGCTGAGATGTTTAAGAGAAGAAACCAAAACATTAGGTAACACAGTCTGTCTGTAGGGGCACAGCATCTCGGGCGGTCTAGCTTCTGGCTCCTCTTTGCTAATTAGTCTTCACTAACCAATCTGCTTCTAATCCCCCTGGCTGATCCTCCAAGCTCACCTTGTGCGTAAGGCGAACCTTGGGGTAAGGTACAGGGATGGGGAGAAGGTGGAAGGGTGGTTGGGAGCCCCTCCTGGGGTCTCTGATTTCTGGGAGGGGAGTTGTGTTTCTGTATTACCTTTAACTTGCTATGTCTGTAACTGTTCCTGTCTATAGTGTGTATCTCTGCTTGTACATTGTGCTGAGCTGTAAATAGAGCTTCAGTCCTTAACTTCCAGCCGGCTGAGTTCTAGTCTGGGTCATTTTCCAAAGTGTGGGGGGGCAGGGAACTCCCAAACCATCACAGTATTTCACCTGAAGTTTCTCATAGTAGTAATTCAGTTACATCTGAGTATACTAGCAGTGAAATTAGATGTCTGCACTAATTTAAGTAAAAATAAAGTTTTTGAGTGTGGAAGAGTTACTAGATTACTTAAGCTTTGATGTGTAATTCTGTTCTTAGAAGGATTTGGACCTTAGCTTTAAAAGCCTGATGAAAAATACACATTTAGGCTATAAAACAGGTTGCTTTTAACACTGAACCTGTTCACTCTGTATAATTAGAGAAAATTGGGCAGGAAAACTATCATTAGCTGTTAAGTGCTATTGTTGTACTTAATTTCTTTTTTCCTCTCGAGGCATGACACCTTAATTGTATACATCTGGATGCTAGTGTCAAATTTTAAATGTATACAAGTCTGTCTTCCTCATAATCATCTATGCAGGTGGAAAGTAGCCGATGCCATCTTCCAGTGACTGAAAAATGTACAAACCATGCTGCTCGAGCTCTAGATTTGTTAGCAGCTCTTGGTATTATTAAATACCAAATCTTTGGGGTGTTATAGATCCATGTTGGTGGGCATCTCAGTGAGGAGAAATTGAGTCTGCCTGCAGTGTTCAGTCAGTCTTTACAGGCAGACCCTTGAGGATGCTGGTGACCTGTGTATATTAAGAGCTGTTACAGACAGTCTCTTTTTCTTTTGTTGTGGTCACTGTGAAGCAGCAAGAGCAAGGGATAGAGGGAGAAAAGGGTTGGGCTGCAACGTTGTAAATGAAATTGTATAGATGCACCAAAATAGCCCTGTTTGGAAGGCCTGGCATGTACTACAGCAAGGGGATAAATTTGATCCACAGTTGAGGAAGAGGCTAGTATAGACTAGGTTACTATACTATATCTGTGATATCTCATTAGAAATAATCATGATGTTCTACTTTCAACCTGAAAATTGTTTTGCTCTTTGCATTTTTTTATCAGTAATAATGCATCCTAATGCAAGTCATCTTCAGTATCATTGACTTTTATATCAAGACTACTTGCATTTCTGAAAACAGGCTTCAAACTGGGATAATTTTGTGTGTGTGTGTTGTTCTTTTTATAGCTCCTTTCCACACACACTCCCCTTTTTTTTTCTAAATCATCTGAAAGATTATATGAAAATTTGTAGTCAATGCCTTGCAACTCGTTGATTTCTATGCTTCTGGATATTTACTGCATGTTATTTTAACCTAGTGCTGGATTTTCCCACAGCCACAAAACCATTATTATGTCTAAATTATAAGATCTAATAACATTCAGGATTTTCCTGTTTGCAGTGGTCAATTGCCTCAGCAGCAGCATTGAGCAGAAGGACAAAATGTGAGGGTATGCCTCTCTGACCTATTGAGACAGAGCTGAAGACCAGCTCTGGTTAGGAGCTTAAAAATCTTAACCTTCTTGTGTCAGTGTTTAATATGTAGAGAAAGAGTCATGGGTGTGTACATAAGGAACACATTTGTGGGAGAATAGGATTCAGAGAGCTAGATTTTTATTCCATTAATATCAGAGAAAAAAAAAAAGTTACAGAAAAGGGCAATCCTTTTGCCTTCCTTAGGGCAGCTGGAAAAGAGATAACCTTAGTCATCATCTGCCAAAAAATACCCCCAACCCACGCAGGAAAAAAACACTTTGGGTTTTTTGTTTCTCTGTGTGTTGGGGGCTTTTTTTTGTTTCG
>VWZE01012354.1:9919-23988 GCA_013396675.1 Eubucco bourcierii | reverse complement strand
CCCCCTTTTTTTTTTTTTCCTTCTATTTAAAACCAGTTCTACAAAAACAGATAAGAACAAAAAGAAATTGAAGTTGGAGTAGATCGGTACTGCTTGGAAAGGAAAGGCAACTGCTGTAGGGATTTGCCAGCACCTGTCAAGTTAGAAATCATCTTTGTAAAATGATACTGGAAATCAAGGAAAAAACAGAGGATACAGGCTGGGAGCATTCATGGGTCTGTCCAAGTGATATTTACTACCCTCCAAATCTGTGATATCTTCCACTATTGCAGAAAGGCGAAAACTAAGTTGATAATCTAAAATGTTCAAAGCACAGTGTTGTTAACATCGAATGAAGATGAAGGAACATGTCCACTATCAGCTTCTTTCCATGGTTTATCAGAAAGAGAAAGCATCTTTCAGTGACAGCTCACAAATTCCAGTATTATGTGGCATAGTCCTCCTAAAATTAGAGCTGTGATTGTGCTTTGTGAAGATAAGGTGGAAAATTTGAAGGAGAAGGACTATGTCATCCTAGTTTTGTCAGATCCTTAAAGATCCGTTACTTTTGGCTTGATTTTTCAGACAGAACACTACATGCTTCTGTGTTACAGTACTTCACAGTAGCCTTCCCTTCTCCAAAAAGCTGCAGGGCCTTAGAGGGAAGCAGTAGTTTCTCTTTGAAATACTTCCAGTAGGGAAATGCTGTTGGTAGCACTTCAAAGAAAGACAAATTCCTATTCAAGCCTAGCTATGGCATTCCTCAGCAATGATAGAAGAGAATACATTGAAAATAGCTGAGATCACCTGCATTGCTGGCCAGGTTATAAATGGTCCTTGTTAGTTGTGGAATGGCAAAGCCTGTGACAGAATCACCACCAAAGACCAGAGTAATGTGGTCATTGATGCTGTAGTAGGCTCTAGTTCAGTGCTATCTACTAGAGATGTTTGAAATTTTTCCGGTCCTGTGGAGACAGGTTGGGTGTATCAATTCCTGACCTTCAGTATTAGCAGTGTAGATAACATTGCCTGGGTATCTCTTGGCAGAATTCAGTTTAGTTTTATAGTTCCTTATTTAAAATGAAAATAGGCAGCGAAGACTTTTTCATCCTTAAATCTCTCCTAAGACTGTTAACTATGAATGTGTCCCTGTCTCTCATAAATGAATAATAATAGATATTAAACTTGGTGGAAAACTTTCACCCCAAATCCTTGTAAACATTCCAAATATGATCTTTACAGCTATTCTGAAACGTGAGGAGAATCCTGGTCATTGAGTATCTGGTTTTGCTGTCACTCATATTGATGCACATTTGTTAACTTTGATTTCTATTTTTAAATCAGAGGATGTTCAAAGTGTCAATGTTTTTCTTAGGGGAAAAAAGCTGCTAAAGAACCTAAATGAAAATAATTTCAGACTTTATTTTTTTCCTTTCTTTTCTGCTTATTTCTAGAAAGAGCATGAATCTGTCACATGTCATCATGAACTGTTAGCAGTTACTCACTGTTACAGTTTGAAGACTGTGTCCCAGTCATGGTCCCACTGCAATATGTATGCTTCAGTTTGTAACCAAGAGGAGCTTCCCCAACAGAGCCTTACATCTAATAATAACATTACATACAACAAAGTATTATGAAAGGGAGAGTTATAATGTGATCTTTTCATACTTTCTTCCAGCCTGGATGTGTTGTCACGCATTTTCCTCAGTCTTACGTGTTTCTTGTTCTTACTACCAAGGTTCTATTACCCAAGTTCACTGTAGGGAGTTACAGCATATAGATCATGGCTGTGGTTTACTACTTTGCTCGGGAGAAGACCACTCTTCAAGTCTTCATGTCTGTTCTTCAAGCTATATCACAGTGAATGTATAGGAGAAGGTAAATCTGCTCTATGCTGGAGCTCACACCTGAATGTTGTCATCTAAGCCAGCGTGGGTTTAAGCAGGGCAGGTCCTGCCTGACCAACCTGATCTCCTTTTATGATCAGGTTACCGTCCTGGTGAATGCAGGAAGGCTGTGGGAGTCTACCTGGACTTCAGCAAACCCTTTGACACTGTCTGCCCCAAAAAGCTCCTGTCAAAGCTGACACCTCATGGCTTGAACAGATTCACTCTGATATGGGTCAAGCACTGGCTAGAGGGCTGGGCCCAGAGTGGCAGTGAATGGTGCCACATGCAGTTGGCAGCTATCACTATTGGTGTGCCCCAGGGATCAGTGCTGGGCCCAGTCCTGTTCAATATCTTTATTGATGATCTGGACCAGGGAATTGAGTCCATCATCAGTAGGTTTGCAGATGGCACCAAGTTAGGAGCAGGTGTTGATCTGTTGGAGGGCAGGAGGGCTCTGCAGAGGGACCTGGACAGACTGGATGGGTGGGCAGAGGCCGATGGGATGAGATTTAACAAGGCTGTACAGGGTTCTACACTTTGACCACAACAACCCCAAGCAGTTCTACAGGCTGGGGACAGAGTGGCTGGAGAGCAGCCAGGCAGGAAGGGACCTGGGGGTACTGGTAGGTTGTAATTGAACATAAGCCAACAGTGTGCCTAGGTGGGCAGGAGAGCCAATGGCATCCTGGCCTGGATCAGGAATAGCATGGCCAGCAGGACAAGGGAGGTTATTCTTCCTCTGTACTCAGCACTGGTCAGGCCACACCTTGAGTCCTGCATCCACTTCTGGGACCCTCAAGTCAAGAGAGATGTTGAGGTACTGGAATGTGTCCAGAGAAGGGCAATGAAGCTGGTGAGGGGCCTGGAGCACAGCCCTGTGAGGAGAGGCTGAGGGTGCTGGAGGTGCTGGGTGGTTGGACTGGATGATCTTGGAGGTCTCTTCCCACCTGCTTGATTCTATGGTCTCTTTGAAAGTCCCTTTTAAATCATTTGCTAGTGGTGAATGTGCAAGTTGGGGCTCAGTAATTGCATCATTTCTGAAGTATAGCAGAATGATTAGTCTGCCTTTGTGCTCTGTCAGTGATTTTCTTGCTTCTGCCACCTTTTGGTCTTGTAGAGAAGCCTCTTTGAATGAACCATTAATTATTGTGGTGTTCTACATAAAGGTCTCCTGGGTTTTAAAGAACTGGGGGGGAAAAGTGATAGGAAAACTGTTATGCATAGTGATGTCAACACATTTCCTTCTTCTCTCTTTGGTTAAGAGTTTTCAGTATTTGTGTATAAATAGATCCACAATGTAAGCAAGTTTGCTCTGTTTCCTTGTTTTCTTCTGGTTATTGAAAAGCTGTTCTCCTTCCTTTCTTAGTTGTGTGAAAGAAACTGATCATTGCTTATTTAACATAATCTCTCTGGGGACGTAACAGGTCTCTTGGAACTAGTAGGGTATCTGGAGATTTTTCTCTCTACTATTGCTGGTCTATGAAACAAGCTCATAAATATTCCAGTCCACTTTGAGAATTCATCTTCTTTTTTTCGTATGTGTGTCTTGAATTTTGTTAGTTGGTTTTTGGTTTGGCTTTTGCTGTTTGTTTTGTTTTGTTGATTTGGTGGGGGTTTGTTGTTTGTTTTTTTTACAATACAGAACCAATCTTGTACATACTATTTGAGTCCTATAGTTTTTTTTTTAATTATTATTATGTTTGTGTTCTTCACACTTTAAGCAGATATCAGAAGCACAACAGTGGGTTTGGGTGTTTTTTTTCCCCGTCTGGATAATTCCTTGCAAACTGTATTGTATGCTGAGGTTTTTTAAAGCAGAACTCCCCATAGAATTAATGGGGTGGTCTGCTTAAAATCAATGCCACAGGATAGTCCTATGTATTTGCATACCTTAATTATATAATTGAGTTGTGCATCTGAATTATTACATGATTACATGCCATAAAAGTGTAATTACAACTACTTATGCTAACTGCATGACCAAAAGCATGAAATTAAGATGTATAATTACAGTACATACAGTAGTTTAACAAGTGTGATTTAGCTTTTTGTGTACTAAATAAATAATGAATTCCACACTTTTCATCATATTCTCTCTAAAGATTATTCCCAGGAAGCTGGTAACAATAGAGCCAACAAATGCTTCATTTTCATTTGTGGTGCATATGTCTTTTATACTGCATACCCTGCCAAGGCAAAAAAACAGTAACCTACACTAAGACAATGACTCCAAAGACTGACCTAAAATAAAGTACTCATGAATAATTAAATCTTTTTTGATCTTCATCTGTGGTATATATTTTTAAAAACTGTTTTATGAAACTCTGTAGCTACTGGACATATGTTCTGAGACTGAAAGACAAAGTTCCTAGGGTCGTATGGAATGATAGTAAGATCAAGCTATAATGAGTCACCTACTTATAGGGAGAGATGAAATGTATTGTGGAGATAAAATCAGTATTTCCTACTAGATATTTTAAGTACTGGTTAAGTTAAAGAAAGGTCACAGTCACACAAAAATAACACGACTTACCTGCTCTGATCCTTTAGAGATGCTGGAGGTCATGCCTGACAATTCCTTGAAGCAGCTGGTGACTTGTGTATGCTACCCCAAATTACCATGGTTAATTAACAAACATCCTGAAGGAGAGGAGGGAATAAGGAATTCTACTTGAAAACCCTTTACTTTCTGGGAAGTGTTTGTTACCCTGGGTTTTGTTTCAGATCGACTTCCATTTATAAGAAATGCCTGTAACTTTTCTCCACCCTGATTTCCCCATTTTGCAAAGAGATAGTGGTGCCCTCACAGCTCTGTCTGCAGAAAGTGCTCTGCGCGCTGGGATTTCTCCACCATGGAGCAGGCTGAAGCAGAATATTTTTGTCCAGGTAAAAGTGAAAGCGTAAAAGTGAAAGTCCACCTTTGCTACCTATTTGATCAGTTACAGTGGTGACCAAACCCACACCTGTGAAAAACCTCTAGGGAGCCCACTAACAGGCAAGCAGAGGATGGCAAGGAGGGACACTTAAGAAGCATCAAGAAGACTGAGCAAGAGATGACTGGTGGAACCAACTTGTACCCTCCCTGAAACAAACAGGACCATCCACCAGAAAATAACCAAGCTCAAGGGGATCCTGTGTCCTCTGTGGACTAGGCTGAAGGCAGCAGTCTCAATGAAAGAAGTGAACAGGTGCAAGACCAAGCTCGAGGCCCCATGTGAACCCCCTTCTTACCCATCTTGCCTTCTCAGGTGCCTCTGTAAAATAGATATGAGGCTCTGGCTGAGGAAGGCCAGTCAATGGAGGATGTAGATGACAGCTCATCTACACCAGAGATGTCTCCAAGGTCAGAAAGGACCACCCTCTGTGTAACAACACCATCCACAAGGAAGAAAAGCAAGGTTGTATGTGACTGCCTTCTGAGGAGAACAGAGGGTTCAATATCCCAGGCAGACCCTCTTTGTAGGCTAGTCTGCTGTTTCCCTGGAACCTGGGCTGAGAAAGAGCATGGCTGGGAAATGTCCTAGCTTGGTACAGCCCAGGTACTCAACTTTTTTTTCACTCAGTCTTCACTGCCAGTCTGTTTCCTTGTACATCCCAAGGTGGTGGGCCACAAGACAAGGACCAGGGTGGCAAAATCTTGTCACTGAAAGAGAACAACAGGTTCATGACCTCCTGAAGAACCTGAATACATATATAAATCTATGTGACCTGATGAGATGCATCCCATAGTCCTGAGAGAATAGGCTTATGTAATTTCCAGGACATTCTCCATGATACTTGAAAAGTCATGACAATCGAGTAGAGTCCCTGGTGACTGGAAGAAGAGAGATTGCATCCAGTTTTAGAAAGGAGGATGTCAGAAGCTACCAAATTGTCAACCTCACCTCTTAATCTGGGAAGATCATGGAACAGATCCTCCTAAAAGATCTGATGAGGCATATGGAGAACAGGGAGGTAGGGCAAGTCCTACCTGATAGAGTGGCTTTCTGTGAGGGAGATACTACTCCAGTGGACAAGGGAAGAACTATGGTTGTCATCTATCTGGACTTCCATAAAGCCTGTGACATGGTTCCCCAGAACATCCTTCTCTCTAAAATGGAGAGGCATGGATTAGACAGGCAAACTGTTTGGTAGAACTCTAAGAAAGAGAAGGACAATCTTTTTAGCAGGACCTTTTGTAATAGCACAAGGGGTGATGGTTTTGAACTGAAAGAGGGGAGATTTAGACTAGATTTAAGAAAGATATATTTTTTTTTTTTTACCATGAGGGAACTGGTGACACAGACTGTCCAGAAAGGTGGTAGAAGGTCCATTCCTGGAAACATTCAGGGTCAGGTTGGATGAGGCTCTGAGCAATCCAATGTCACTGAATGTGGGATGGACTAGATGGCCTTTAAAGGTCCCTTACAACCTAAAGCACTCTGATTATAAGATGGTTGCCTGACTGCTGAGCTTAGCTTTACAGGTATTTTAAGATGAAAGCAAGATGATGTTCTGCTGCTGTGGTGTCTGGAGAAAGAGAGGTGTAGGACCTGCATCAAGAGCAGTGTGGGCAGCAGGGCAAGGGAGGGGATTCTGCCCTTTTACTCTGCTCTTGTCAGACCCCACCTGGAGTACTGTGTGCAGTTCTGGAGCCCTCAGCACAGGAAGGACATGGAAGTGTTGGAGCGGGTCCAGAGGAGGGCCATGAGGATGTTCAGAGGGCTGATGCAGCTCTGCTGTGAGGACAGGCTGAGAGAGTTGGGACTCTGCAGCCTGGAGAAGTGAAGGTTTCCAGGAGACCTGATAGTAACCTTACAGTATCTGAAGGGGGCCTACAGGAAGGCTGGGGAGGAACTATTTACAAGGTCTTGCAATGCTAGGACAAGGGGCAATGGGTTTAAACTGGCAGAGGGGAGATTTAGACTGGATGTTAGGAGGAAGTTCTTTCCAGTGAGGGTGGTGAGACACTGGCACAGGTTGCCCAGGGAGGTTGTGGCTGCTCCCTCCCTGGAGGTGTTCAAGGCCAGGTTGGACAAGGCTTTGAGTAACCTGTACTAGTGGGAAGTGTCCCTGCCTATGGCAGGGGGTTGGAACCAGATGATCCTTGAGGTACCTTCCAGCCTTATCATTCTATGACTTGAATTTCTGAGAACTGATCAACTTTGCTGGCAATTTTCTGGGGCTTTGTATAAACAATAAGATTTTTTTTTTTTTTTAAAGGAGGTTTCCTCCAGGTATGGAGCGTCTCCTCTAGACTGTAAACTTTTTCTTACCTTAATTGACTGGATTTTTCCATGCCTCCATTTGCAATGTGCACAAATATATGATATGCTCCTCTGTTAAGCAGAAATGTTGTAAGGACACTGGAGATTGCATGGCCTCAGTAGGAGCTGTGTGAATACCTCTTATAGGTAGGGATGAAATAGGGGAGATTGCTAAGGGTGAAACAAGTGTTCCTTTTTTCTCTTCACACAATCGGAGGGGGTTGCTGTTCCTGTATGAAGCAGTAATAGATTGTTGTATTCTCTCTTTAGGCAGCTGCCACCAGCTGTACCTCCTGCTGTTGACCAAGAGAGCCACTCGCAGCAGGGACAGGCCTTCCCAGGGAGAAAGGGAGAGGGCTGGAGTTCCCAAATGTCAAAAATCAGTTTAACGAAAAAAGACCAAGACTGGTCATTTGTTCACCAGGGCCATCACTTTGCTGCAAAGAAAAGGTCAGCAGGAAAATGGTGCCTGCTGCGCTTCAGATCTGAAATGTTCCTTCATTTTTCAACCCTGTGTGAGCAGATCTATTTGTGTCTGCTGTCTTCTGATCGTGAGAATTGTATGTTACAAGTTATATAACACATTTCCTGGTTATATCCAAAACCAAGATGATGACTGACTAGTGAACTGTAGTGCTACTCCAAATCAAACATCTTTGTAATGGTGAGGACAGATATCAAAATGATTACAGAAGTGATTGCGCCATATTCAGTCAGAGGCTTGCTTAACTTCAAATAAAGCAGGAGGTTGAAATATGTTTGGGTTGAAGATTCTAGATTTTTTTTTTCTTTCCTCATTGTTGTTATGAGAACAGTTGTTTGGAGAGGTTTTGTGCCCCAAGTAGGAGCTATTTCTCAGAGCATCTATTGCAATTCCTTGGTGAGCTCAGGGAATGGTAAGCACAGTGTTTCTGAAAGAACTCATAACTGGCTTCAGCGACTATTTCTGTTTATTGCCCTGTTATTTGAGAGGCAGGAAAACACAAGCATAGGCAGCAGGAATGTCAAAAGCATCACAGGGAGTTAAGATTATGATTCTTTGGACTTGCTGCATTTTCCATTGGGGAAATTTTAATTTCTCCATCTGGAAAAGTGAGTTTTCCTCAGGTATTATAGTGAGAACCTGGCAAAACTAGGACTAGGTGCAGAATTTTTAAAAAACATTATAGGAGAAGTGTTGATGGTGTAGAGTGGAGCTATTGCTAGCACCACTGGTCATGTCACAAGACCCATAGTCACACTTCATGTTCTGATAACGTCTACTAAGTTTCTCTTGCAACTCACCACATGCATAAAACTACTATGCCTGCCCATTTTTTTTTTTTGAGGGGGGGAGGGGAGAAGAAGCTTTGTTTAAAAAAGAATGTCAGTATTTAGTAAAACTGCTTGTTTTGAGTTACTAAATGCAAGACCATATTGTTTGGGTGGTTTTTTCTTTTTGTGTTTAAAGAAATCTTGATTGCCTAATAAGCTTCAGCTTTTAGAAAGATAAATGTTCCATGTAGATAAAAAGAAAAATATTCTATATGGATTAATCATCACATCTATGTATCTATTTATCCATTTATCCATATGTCTTCTGATACAATGTTTTGGGTTTTTTTTCTTTCTTGTAATAAAACCAGGGGCTTGCAAGAGGATATCAGGATTAAAAACGAAGCTGTTCTGTAATTTATGGACTCCACAATTCCACAGACTCAATACACTTAGCACTTTCAGGAGCTTGTTCTACTTCTTTTCTATGCTGTGTTCTGAAAACAGTTCCATATGAGAATATCAAATTACAGTTTAATGATATACATGCACAGAAGCTTCTATTTTCCTCCTTCTGTCATTTTGTGTAAATATTGCCATGGTGATATTTAAATCCTCTTTGTCTATCATTATTATTCCTGTCATCCGTCTGTTTACAAATAACTGTAAAACAGCTTGTTGGGAATATGCTACAGTCTCCTGGCATAGGATTCTTCCTTCTGCAGGTTGCCAAGAGGTTTTTCATACTTGATGCATAAAAAAAGCTACTAAAAAATAGCTGCCTTAAGCTTGTAATAGAATCTCTATTTCATTTACTGTAGATTTGCAGGAGGCCACAAGATCCTTTCCCATCCTCAGTGAAGCTGGCTTTGTAGCTAAGATTAAAACACATGAACAACTTCTTAATAGGAATTAAATAAAAATAAGTGCAATAAAACAAAAAAAACCCCAAGACTGGTAAAATGCTTTTGCCACATAGTAAGATTTGTAGGTGGTATTTGAGTGGATTAAGACACTTCTAATTGCTCGACACTGGAAATCTCCATCTCAGGTTTTAAAAAAAAAAAAAAAAAGGAAAGAAGATTTGGAAATTTTTATAACATTGAATTTATTCATTAATTAGGATGTGAGCAATGTGGTCCAGCAGTTTAAAGCCGAGGGCTTGGCAATAAGAAGATCACAGTGTCCTAATTACACAGTTCAGATAATTTTCCATTGTCTTTACTACTTGTTTGTTTCATTCACATCTGTGCAGTGGATTCGATTTGAATTTTGGAGGTACTCTAGAATTCTACATGAAACCTCAATATGCAAAGCTTATGTAGATTTCCTTCTTTTCTGTTTTCCCTTCTCTCTGTATTTCATAGAATCATAGAATGGTAAGGTTGGAAGGGACCTCAAGGATCATCTAGTTCTAACCCCCTGCCATAGGCAGGGACACCTCCCACTAGCACAGCTCACTCAAGGCCTCTTCCAACCTGGCCTTGAACACCTCCAGGGAGGGAGCAGCCACAACCTCCCTGGGCAACCTGTGCCAGTGCCTCACCATCCTCACTGGAAAGAACTCACTCCTAACATCCAGTCTAAATCTCCCCTCTGCCAGTTTAAACCCATTGCTCCTAGTCCTGTCATTGCAAGACCTTGTAAATAGTCCCTCCCCAGCCTTCCTGTAGGTCCCTTTCAGATACTGGAAGGCTGCTATCAGGTCTCCTGGAAACCTTCTCTTCTCCAGGCTGCAGAGCCCCAACTCTTTCAGCCTGTCCTCATAGGAGAGCTGCTCCAGCCCTGCTCAGTTATTTAAATACAGAATTTTCTGAACTTGCTGAGCAGACTTGAGAACTGTTCTTGACCCTCATGGTTTGGAATTTCCCAATGACCTGTTACTGGCAGATTTAATTTGGAGAACCTTACTTTCTTTGTGCATTTTTAGTCTGAGTATTATCAGGAAGGGAAGATTTTGGCATATTGCCTTAAATCCGAAGACTCTGGTGTCCATACCTAATGTTTCAATGTGCTCCCTCAATCCTACATATCCATCCTTTTCCACTGTACTTGAGGATAGGGAGAATATAAGCATGACTAACCAGAAGGTAAAAACAAAGGAGATATTTAGATGATTATTTTTAAGAGCTTGCACAAAGAAACCAGTTTTGATTCTTCCTGGCCTACTTAGTGGATCATGAGAAATGGAGAATGTTTTTCTGTTGAGGGATGAATTCCTGTTGGTGAGCAAAGAACTACATTTATACTAACCTACTCTGTATCTACCTGAGCCTTGGTTACTTTTTCCAAGGGTAAACTGTTCATTCTTATCCAGTATGAAGCAGGATTAAGGAAGAGGACTTCTCTTTCTCCTGTTTTGAGAGAACTTCCTGTTTGTAAAACCCCTTTCTTATGGAAATTAAAACCGATAATAATTTCTGCTCTGGCTCACAGGGGAGAACTTTACCTGAATACAGTGACATTTCAGTTTCCTTGTTCAGGATGTGCTGATGAACACAGTGGGAAGTACAAATCAAGGGCAGCTAGAAGAAGAGGTGGAATAGACTAAAGTCATTTAAAAGTGTAAGTACTATGCTTGACATCAAGAATTTTAAAAGGATATTGTTATTATAATTATAATCAAATAATACAGGTTAAATAATAGGTCAGAGAAGCGATATGTTCATAGATACTCTGTACAGAATACCATGGTTAGCTGGCTCCAAGAACACACAGTACTGTTCCAATTAATTGAGGGAATAGCTTGATACTTCACAGGTTGGAGCAGCCAGATCATTCTGAAGCAGTGATTATCTTCCCTGCTACAAAATGTGTTTAATTTCAAACTTAATTGTAGGCACATTTCCGTTTCTCATTAATCTAGATATAGAAATGCTATAGTAACCGAACAGCATGTTCTTTGAGGAAATAAAACATGGCACAATCCTGTTGGCACCAGAGTAATCTGATTAAAGAGATGTTTATGTAACACAGATCTTTCAAAGTTAACTGATTTCCCATATGGTTGCTACTCTTGTGATGCACTTCAGTTTTAAAGGAGAGATGAGAAATGCACATTTTATGCTTTGGGACTTCCGCTGTCTCTAGTTTGCCATAGAATTTATGGAGATGGTTGCAAAGGTAGTCAGTTGCTTTGTAGTGTATGCTCTTGATCAGGGCAATCCAATTTTTAGTAGGAAGCTTCCACCACTGATATCTATACAAGGGATTAGATGCAGTGATCTTCTTAAAGTCAACAAGATGTGTCTCTGTAATCTACAGCATGTATTTAGAGGCTTCGTGCAGTTGGCCAGTATTTACAAGAAGATCAGAACACCCTGTAAGAGACAAGGGACTAGTGTTTTTCATCTGTGATTTTGTGTACTGAACTAAGGGGCTGTGTTTGCTCCAAGGCAGTGCAAAGGTTTCCACATATCCAAATTGCCTGGAAACTGAAGATTTATCAGAGTGCTGTCTGTGACTGACCTCTGTGATCACAGAATCAAGCAGGTTGGAAGAGACCTCCAAGATTCTCCAGTCCAACCTATCACCCAGCCCTATCCAATCAACTAGACCATGATTGGTGTGTTGATTTTTGTTGCCACTGTGAAAATAGGTAACCTTAGGAAATTCAAAACCTGGGAGAAATTGCATGCTTCAAACAGCTCTGAATACTACTTCTAACCTAAAAGAAAAGCTTTTGAACCAGGCAAATTGGATTGCTTTGTTTTGTTCGGGTTTTTTTTCCTCCCCTCTGGAAGTGCTGCATGTGCACTGAATGGAATTATGATTGCTAATTTTGAGGTTCATTTGGAAATACTGGCAATGAAGGCTTACCAGTGCTTTCTTAGGAGGGTAATGAAAAACTAATGCTGACATTTATTGTTAGTAACACTAATATGAAACAAACCACAGGTGGATCTTTAATATGGTATTAGGCTTAGATTTAAATACAATGGTTAGAGTCTCATTGGTGGAAGCTGAGTGCGCTGAGGAAACTTTGTTTGTGAACTCTGAGGGATTTTCTGTTACCACTTGATAAAAAGATGAAAAACAGGGTTTTTTGGGTTTTTTTAGCAGTGTAGTGGAGGGGTAATTAATTACTGTGAGATGATATTTTTAAAAAATATTAATATAGTTTATTAATATTAAATATTCAGAATTTGCTTCACCCTGATCACTAATTTAATAATAATACTAATAGGTTCTTTACATCACTTTATATACAGGTAATAAGAGGATCTAGCAATAACTAGTAAATGTATTTATTAATTGAACTCGATTGAACTGGCAGAGAAGGCTTCGTGGTTAGTGAACCACTGGTGATCAATACACCGCTTGCTCACCAGATGGATGCAAGGAACTGCTTTCTGCTTATGGCAGAAGGGAATTAATGATTACAAGAGTCTTTAAGTATTTAGTCACAAAAAATATTATCTGACACTACCCAAAGCTCGTGGTGGGGTTGCTGTCGATAACCATTAGAGGCTTTAGAGTTTCCCCAGGCTTCTGGGTGCTGGAGGAGGGAGGGAGATGATCTCTGACCTGGTCCTGACTCTCTGGATGATCTGTGTTATCTCTAGGGCTTCCATCTTGGCAGGAGGCTTTCAGGTGCAGGCAGGATGTCTTGCTAGGTGCAGTCTTAGTGGTGTGTCACACTGGCTGTGCAGGCCGATCGCATGGAGGCTTTTAGAGTTTAATCCTGGTCACTGAAGTTCCACACAGCTCAGGATGCAATAAAGTAGTAGGAGCATGGATACAATGGCAGATACAATAGTGGAGCACACATATATAATAGCAGACACACCTTGTAATGGTAGAACCCACCATGTGCTCTCTGCTCTTCTCCTTTTATCAATACAGCCCAAGGCTAATGGGCCTTTGGACATAGAATAGCCAATCAGGATGTCAGTTAGCCAAGCCTGACCATGTTAGGTGAAGTCATGGGCTTGCTTTATCCTTTTTAGGGCAGAACACAGCCTTGCACAAGGCAACCCTGTGTACCTTGTTTACCACAGGGCTCAAAACAAGTCTGGGCAGGCCACAGTAGACTCAGTGGCTCCAGGTTCTTTGTCCTATTTCCCACAGTTGATTCTCCCCAAAACAGAAAGAGAGAGAGCAGAAAAAACCGTGCCAGGGCAAGCCAG
The DNA here is from genome assembly GCA_013396675.1 of Eubucco bourcierii. Lineage (NCBI taxonomy): Eukaryota > Metazoa > Chordata > Aves > Piciformes > Ramphastidae > Eubucco > Eubucco bourcierii. The sequence continues at coordinate 10,491 of VWZE01012354.1, read as the reverse complement.
GACATGTACAAGCCTATTTTGACCTGCTCAGGCCTACCATGACAAGCAGTCCCTCAGAAAAGAGCTTGTGTATCTCCTTTCCAGCTGAAAGCATCAATCCTTGATGACATCCAGCTGGTGAGCTGGATGAGTGAGCTCAACTAAAGAGAGATTGGATGATGGAATGGAAGATGTGGAGGCAGAGCTATGGCAAGAGAATTGATAAAAGTGGTGAGGAGTTTCATTGCATTCACAAAAAGCATCTTTAGGGAAAAAAACTGCTTTAGTACTTAGTAAAATTTCTGACATAGAAATTCTGATTCTTCTGAGGGGAGAAAAAGCATCTGGAAACGGATGGGAATTCTCAAAAATAAAAAAACCAACCTCAAACGTTCATCTTTCCTTTCTTATGGGCAAACCAGATTCAGAGCTGTTTACTACGAAGAGAGCACCACCTTGTGTCACACCTTGTAATGCTATGTTAACCTGTTCTTGTACAGTTCTATTGAACTGGAAGAATAAGCATGTACTCTTTTTTTTTTTTTTTTTTTTTTTTTTTGTGGGTTTTTGGTTTTGGAAGTTGGAGGGCATGG
>VWZE01012353.1:14700-29622 GCA_013396675.1 Eubucco bourcierii | reverse complement strand
ATGGCAGAGGGGAGATTGAAACTGGATGTTAGGAGGAAGTTCTTTCCAGTGAGGGTGGTGAGGCACTGGCCTGATCTGATCTGATCTGAAGGCAGATGAAGTGGCAGAGGGGAGATTGAAAGCGGATGTTAGGAAGAAGTTGTTTGCAGTGAGGGTGCTGAGACACTGGCAAAGGTTGCCCAGGGAGGTTGTGGATCACAGAATCACAGAATGTGATCTTTGATTTGATTTGATCTTTGATCACCTTCTGTGATTCTGTGCTCCACAACCTCCCTGGAGGTGTTCAAGGCCAAGCTGGATGAGGCCTTGAGTAACCTGTACTAGTGGGAGGTGTCCCTGCCTATGGCAGGGGTCTGGAACCGGATGAGCTTTGAGGTCCCTTCTAACCTAAAGCATTCTATGATTCTATGATTCTGTGATTCTATTCTATGATTTTACATCCCTGCTGATAGCAGGGTGTTGCACAAGATGACTTTCAAGGGTCACTTCCAAACCAATGCATTCTGTGACACAGAAGCTCTACAACACATCACAAGCATGGCTCAGCTATCTGTAGCAGAGAAGCAGCTGCAGTTGCCACTGAATTTACAGCCACCCAAGGGCCACCAGAATCATAGAACTGGTTTGGTTAGGTAAGACCTCTAAGATCATTGAGTCCACACCATAAACCTAACACCACCATGGCCATTAAATAATGTTCCAAAGTGCCATGTCCACACATTTCTTCAACACCTCCAGGAACCTGGCAGGGGTTGCCCAAGGAGGTGGTTGAGGTCTCATCCCTAGAGGCGTTTAAGGCCAGGCTGGAGGAGGCTGTGGACAGCCTGATCTAGTGTGAGGTGTCCCTGGCCATGGCAGGGGGGTTGGAACTGGCTGATCCTTCCAACCCTGGCTGGTTCTATGATTCTATGATTAAATGATGTCTCTCAGCACTTCATCTACACAACTGTGAAACCCCTCTGGGGTGGGGACTCCACCACCTCCCTGAGCAGCCTGTTCCAATGTCTGACCACTCTTGCAGGAAAGAGTTTTTTCCTAATATGCCACCTAAACCTCCCCTGGGACCATTTCAGGCCATTTCTTCCCAACACCTGCCACTAAGGAGAAAAGACCAACCCCACCTCACTCCAGCCTGCTTTCAGGGAGTTGTAGAGAGCAATGAGTTGTCTCCTCAGCCTCCTCTTCTGGAGACTAAACTAATGGCCCCCAAACCTCTTCTGCTCTCCAACTCTCCAAACTCACAGCACAATGTGTTGAGATTTCTTTACCAGAGGAATTCCTGCTGGAGGAGAGGAGTCAATGGAGGAGGGGAGTCAGTGATGGAGAGGAGTGTGGGGATTTCCTTCAGCTTTAGGACTCTCAACAGCTATTGATTTGTCTGCTTCCAGACAACTCTTTACATGGCTTCTTGTAACTGGCTTCAAAAGCTCCTGTTGGTTTCAGAAAGCTTTAGTGAAGATTGCCTACCTAGCAAACAGGATAACCCTGCTCTTAAATGGAAATCTTTGCTCCTCTGTGAAATGTTTATCTTCAGTGATGCTTCACTAAGACAAGACTGACTAAGAACTTGGGGGGGAAAAAGATGCCCCAAAGACAGACCTTCACTTACAAGCATAATCTTGTTTAAAGCTGTCTACAGAAAGGCTTAGAAAAGAAACTGCAGGCTCAAGCAACCTATGCTTACTTCACTCATGTCAATACTAAGGCCCTTTCTATTCACTGAGAAAACAGAATTTAGCAACCTTTGAGCAGGATTTTCATCCCTGCATTCCCCAGCACCTCATGTGACTGTAAAAGCAGAGGTGACAGACCTGAACCTCCTTCAGATGACTGCTTTTTTGCAGCTCAGATATTAGCTGGCTGTGAGGAGCCCAGCAATTGTCACCACTGCAAACAGCAATCATCTGAAGGAGGTTCAAGGTTGTCACCTGATGGGGAAATTTGGGGGCAATGAGGAAGGAAACTGCCTTAGGACTTGCTCTTGTTCTGCCACCAACAAGGTGGTTGCTCTTGGCTGATGGCACCAGGACATGGGGTGAAAGCAGGTGCTGCTGCAGACATGAACAAGCCTGGCACATCTATTAATGCCAACAGATGAAATCTACACTACACAGTCCTGTGTGCAGTTCTGGACCCCCAGCACAAGAAGGACATGGAAGTGTTGGAGCCAGTGCAGAGGAGGCTACAAAGATGCTGAGAGGGCTGCAGCAGCTCTGCTATGAGGACAGGCTGAGAGAGTTGGGGCTCTGCAGCCTGCAGAAGAGAAGGTTTCCAGGAGACCTTGGAGTGGCCTTCCAGGATCTGAAGGGGGCCTACAGGAAGGCTGGGGAGGGACTATTGACAAGGTCTTGTAATGCCAGGACAAGGGGCAATGGGTTAGAACTGGCAGAGGGGAGATTGAAACTGGATGTTAGGAGGAAGTTCTTTACAGTGAGGGTGGTGAGACACTGGCACAGGTTGCCCAGGGAAGTTGTGGAGCACAGAATCACAAAAGTTATCTTTGATCACATTCTGTGCTTCTGTGCTCCATATCCTCCCTGGAGGTGTTCAGGACGAGGTTGGATGAGGCCTTGAGTGACCTGTACTAGTGGGAGGTGTCCCTGCCTGTGGCAGGGGGTTGGAACTGGTTGATCCTTGAGGTCCCTTCCAACCTTACCACTCTACGATTCCATGATTGCTACTGCTCTTTGGATCTCCCTGGAAGGAGGTTGGAGGCAGAATCATAGAAGCACACAGAACAGCCTGGAAGGGAGCTCAAAAGCTCAGCCAGTCCAATTCCCCTGCCAGAGCAGGATCCCCTGTACCAGATCACACAGGAACACATCCAGGTGGGTTTGGAATACCTCCAGAGAGGGACATTCCACAAGCCCCCTGGGCAGCCTGTGCCAGGCTTCTGTCACCCTCACAGGGAAAAAATTCCTCCTCACATTTACATGAAACTTCTTATAGCTCAGCTTCCACCCAGTGCCCCTTGTGCTGTCCCTGGGCATCACCCAGCAGAGCCTGGCTCCAGCCTCCTGCCACTCACCTGCACATCTTTATAAACACTCATGAGGTCACCTCTCAGTCTCCTTTTCTCCCAGCAGCACAGCCCCAGCTCCCTCAGGCTCTCCTCCTAACAGAGGTGTTCCATGCCCTTCATCAGGAAGGGAGGTAAGGATTGGTCTCTTGTCCCTAGTAAGAAAGACAAGAGGAGATGGCCTCAAATGCTGGAACAAGCTCTCCAGGGAGGTGGTCAAAGTCCTAATCCCTGAAGGCACTGAAAAGACAGAGATGTGGTGCTGAGAGACATGGTTTAGCACCAGCCTTGGTAGAGTCAGGCAATGGTTGGACTTAGTGATNAACCTCCCCTCTACCAGTTCAAACCCACTGCCCCTTGTCCTGTCATTACAAGCCCTTGTCAATAGTCCCTCCCCAGCCTTCCTGTAGGTTCCCTTCAGATCCTGGAAGGCTACTCTAAGGTCTCCTTGAAGCCTTCTCTTCTGCAGGCTGCAGAGCCCCAACTCTCTCAGCCTGTCCTCACAGCAGAGCTGCTGCAGCCCTCTCAGCATCTTTGTGGCCTCCTCTGCATTGGCTCCAACACTTCCATGTCCTTCTTGTGCTGGGGGTCCAGAACTGCACACAGGACTGTGTAGTGTAGATTCTCTGATCCCATGCTATTTAATAGCTTTAAAGGGACTCTGTGGACTCAGCTTTCTTCATAAAGTTATTCCCTTTTTTTTTTTTGGATTTTTTTTTGTTTGTTTGTTTGTTTTTTGTTGTTTTTTTCTGTTTGTTTGTTTTGTTGGGTATTTTTTCACCCCTTCAGCTTCAATCACTAACAGAGGAACATATTTGCTAGGGATGTGAACCATTCCTGCAAGGAGATGCCCAAGTGGCTACAGAGCAGCTAGAGTAATAAATACGCAGAGCAGCTGCACGTATTGATTTCAGCCCGTGGGAGAGGAGCACATCAGCATAGCCTGCAGATAACAAAATGCTTTTGTTGCCAAATTTAAAGCCCAGGCAGTTACTGTCACATCTAGGAGGGCTTTTGGCCTGCACAGCCAGACTCACAGTTTGCTGCTTGGCATGGAGCCCATACTGGGTTTGGCTGTTTGAGCCTTTCTGCAAAGTGTAATATAAGCTTTGCTCGTGGGATGGCTTCTCCTAGCCCAACACAGAGAGCTTTTGGAAGGAGACATGAGTCCAACAATGAGGGGACCACCACATTTTACATCAATCATAGAATCATAGAATGGTAAAGTTGGAAGGGATCTCAAGGATCAGCCAGTTCCAACCCCCTGCCATAGGCAGGGACACCTCCCACTAGCACAGCTCACTCAAGGCCTCATCCAACCTGGCCTTGAACACCTCCAGGGAGGAAGCAGCCACAACCTCCCTGGGCAACCTGTGCCAGTGTCTCACCACCCTCACTGCAAACAACTTCCTCCTAACATCCAGTCTAAATCTCCCCTCTGCCAGTTCAAACCCATTCCCCTTGTCCTGGTATTGCAAGACCTTGTCAATAGTCCCTCCCCAGCCCTCCTGTAGCCCCCTTCAGATACTGGAAGGCTACTCTAAGGTGTCCTGGAAGCCTTCTCTTCTCCAGGCTACACCCCAGAAGACCATTTGCCCTCTTGACCACCAAAGCAAACCACTTGGTGACCTTGTTGCCCATGAGGACTCCCAGGTCTTTCTCCTGGGAAGGAGAAGGTATAAAACGCCATACAAAATGTGACCTAAATTAAGGTATAATATATGAAATGATGCTGAAGTCCTCTCAGGTTACATTTACTGAGTTGCAAAGCCTTTTACAAAGTCATTCACAGAATCACAGAATTAACCAGGTTGGAAATTATCTCTAAGATCATCCAGTCCAACCTATCATCTAATCCTTTTAATTAACTAACCCATAGCACCAAGTGCCTCTTCCAGCCTCCTCTTCAACACCTCCAGGGATGGGGACTCCACCACCTCCCTGGGCAGCCCATTCCAGTGTCAATCACTCTTGCTGGGAACAACTTCTGCCTAACATCCAGCCTGAACCTGCCCTGGCACAGCTTGAGGCTGTGTCCTCTTGTTCTGTCCCTGGGTGCTTGACAGTAGAGCCCAACCCCAGCTGGCTACAACCTCCCTTCATGTAGTTGTGGAGAGCAATGAGCTCTGCCCTGAGCCTCCTCTTCTGCAGGCTGCACACTCCCAGCTCCCTAAATCAGCACCAAAATAGTTCCAATCTGCCCATTTCATGTGAGCATGAGCAAGCATCTAACAACACTTCCTCTCCAGCCCCTAGAGTGCCAGAGAGAGAATCACAGAATCATTTTGGTTGGAAAAGCCCTGTAAGATCAAGTCCAGCTACTCACCTAACACAACCATGGCCTTTAAACCATGCCACCAAACCACAGAATGGTAAGGTTGGAAGGGACCTCAAAGATCACCTAGTTCCAATGCCATCTGTATATTTTTCCAATGTCATCTGTATATTTTTTTGGTTGTTTTGTTTTAACATCTCCAGGGGTGGTGACATCACAACCTCCCTGGGCAGACTGTTGCAATGCAGGGAAGAAACTTTTCCTCATACCCAACCTAAACCTCCCCTGATGAGGCCATTTCCTCTTGTCCTGTTGCTTCTTACTTGGGAGGAGAGAGTAATCTCCACCTGGCTTCAATCTCATTGCAGGGAGCTGTAGAGAGCAATGAGGTCTCCCCTCAGCCTCCTATTCCCCAGTTCCCTCAGCTGCTCCTCACCAGACTTGTTCTCCAGACCCTTCCCCAGCTTCATTGCAGCACTTTAATGTCCTTCATGTAGCAAGGGGCCCAAAACTGAACCTAGTACTCAATGTGTGGCTTCACCAGTACCTAGTAGCCCCATCACTGTCCTTGTCCTGCTGGCCACCCTCTTGCTAATCCAATCCAGGATGCTGTTGACCTTGTTGGCCACTGGATCACAGGCAGGCTCATATCCAGCCAGCTGCCAACTAGGTCTTGTTTTTCTGGGCACTTTCCGGCCACTCTACCCCAAACCTGGAGCATTCATGGGGTTGCTGCAACCCAAGTGCAAGGACCCAGCACTTGACCTTGTTGAGGCTCATACAGCTGCACTTGTTTGACACACACAACAGCATTTTCATGAGCTCTGGACAAGGAAAGCTTTGCTGTCCTTTGAGTGTAAGACACTTGGAGAGAAAAAGCAGCAATAAATTTTTCATGGACATTCACAATGAGCTCTGCTTGGTAGCTGCTAACATGGGCAGCATGGATCTTGCTTTGTTCAGCAGCTCACTTTAAGTTGTAAAACACCATGGGTGAGAGGAAATGCATAAATACTGAGGTGCCACAGAGAAGAGAGCAAAACCCAACCACCTTCTGAATCCTCACAACCAACAAAGCCCAGGATAGACAACCACAGACTAGTGGGAGTTGGAAGAGACCTCTGGAAGCCACCCAGTTCAACACCCCAGATAAATTAGAGGAAGACTGCCCAAAATCAAAATGTCCAGGTGGGTTTGGAACCTCTCCAGAGAAGGAGAATCCACCTCTTTGGGCACAGGATCACAACTACAGCCCCTCCATGAGGTCAGCCTCTTATGCCTACACCACGCTGGAAAAGGAACATTCAAACAATCACAGAATGATGTGGGTGGGAAGGGATCCTTAAAGTTCATCTAGTCCAACTCTCCTACAGTCAGCAGGGACATTCCCAACAAAAGGAGACTGGTCAGAGCCCCAAACAACCTGCCCATGAATGGTTTCCAAGCAACCTGAGACAGTTATGTTACCCTCAGCATAAAAATATTCTTCTCCAGTTTAAATCCACAGTATTTATGTCTGTTCAACATGGTCTAAAGCAGACTTATCAAGAAGAAAAAGGTTGAACACTTTCTGCAAGTCTGCAATTGCTTCTTCCCCTCATGCTGCATGTGCACCAAGCCAGGAACTCAGCTCAGGGGCTTCAAGACTCACAGGCTCACAGAATGTCAGGGGTTAGAAGGGACCCAAACAGATCATCCAGTCCAACCGCCCTGCCACAGCAGGAGCAGACAATCCAGCTCAGGGCACACTGCAACACATCCAGACAGGCCTGCAAAGGCTCCAGACAAGGACACTCCACAACCTCTCTGGGCAGCCTGTGCCAGGGCTCTGGGACCCTTCCAGCAAAGAAGTTGCCCCTTGTGTTGAGCTGCAACCTCCTGTGCTGCAGCTTCCATCCATTGCTCCTTGTCCTATCCCAGGCAGCAGTGAGCAGAGCTTGTCCCCCCACTCCTGAACCCCAGCCCTCAGAGATTTAGAAACATTTCTCAAATCCCCTCTCAGTCTTCTCTTCTCCAGACTAAGCAGCCCCAGGTCCTTCAGCCTCTCCTCCCCAGGCAGTGCTCCAGTCCCCTCAGCATCCTCACAGCCTTCCCTTGGACTGTCTCCATCAGATCCCTGTCCCTCTTCAACTGGAGACCCCAAAACTGAAGGCAGCACGCAATACAGGATCTTACCAGGGCAGAGCAGAGAGGGAGGAGAACTTCCCTTAACTCAGGGAGGTTCAACTTTTGCCTGAGATGAGCAAAAAGAGGGAGTTATTTTATCTTTTCTTTTTTTTTTTTCCCCACCTCCTTGATGATTTAAATCCCTCCTGGAAAACTACAAAGGAAAGTTAGACCTATAGATTCTTCTTCACCTGCCTCAAGCATTTAGGCTGTGATTCTCCTAGAAGAACATAATAAAGACCTACAACCAGAGACTGATATTGGAAAGTGAGAAGACTAATATGACCAGATGGCTTTTTTGTAGCTCTTACAGAGGAGTCAGGGTGCATTTCATATAATGACAAATGGACAGAAAGCAGCCAAGTAATGACTTCTTTGTGTCCAGAATTCAAATGCTGCTCTTTTCAGGTTGTTTGCTACAGTGTGGAATGTTCTTTTTTATTTTTTTTTGGATGACTCCTTCAATAACACACAAAAGGGAAAAAAATATATATATATAAAATAAAGAGAATGCAGAGCTATGTTAAAAAAAAGCAGCAGTGAAAGGAAGAGGCAAGTAGATGGGCAGGGAAAAGAAATAGAATGTTGGGGACAAAAGTATTTCTCTTCACACCACCAACCATCCCTGTCCCTTTACTATGTCTACCAATTCATAGAATCACACAACTGTTAAGGAGAGACCAAACTGTTAAAGAGACCAAATCCAACAGCTCACCAAGAGCTCACAATCCCACCACCATTAGGGAGGGGATTCTGCCCCTTTGCTCTGCTCTCCTCAGACCCCAGCTGCAGTCCTGTGTGCAGTCAGCCCCCAGCACAGGAAGGACATGGAAGTGTTGGAGCAGGTCCAGAGGAGGTCACAAAGATGCTGAGAGGGCTGCAGCAGCTCTGCTATGAGGACAGGCTGAGAGAGTTGGGGCCCTGTTGCCTGGAGAAGAGAAGGCTTCCAGGAGACCTTGGAGTGGCCTTCCAGGATCTGAAGGGGGCTACAGGAAGGCTGAGGAGGGACTATTGACAAGGTCTTGTAATGCCAGGACAAGGGGCAATGGGTTAGAACNGGGTTGGAACTAGATGATCCTTGAGGTCCCTCCCAACCTTACCATTCTAGGATTTTATGACTTGACACTACTGTTAAACCACAGCCCTCAGCACCACATCCAGAAGTCTTTCAAGTTCCACCAGGGGTGTATCTTAAGTGGGTCTACAAGAAAGCTGGGGAGGGACTTTTTAGGCTCTCAGGTAGTGACAGAATCATAGATGGACAGTATTGGATTAATCACAGAATCACAGCACCATGCAGGTTGGCAGAGCCCCTCAGCAGCACCAAGCCCAACCTGGAACCCTGCTCTACAAGATTCACCTTAAACCATAGCCCTAAGCACCACATCCAAACCACCCTGAAACACAGCCAGCCTGGGGGACTCCACCACCTCCCTGGGCAGCTCATTCCACTCCCTCAACACTCTCTCCAGGAAAAACTTTTTCCTAATGTCCAATCTAAACCTCCCCAGCCTCAGCTTGAGGCCATTCCCCCTTCTTCTGGCTCCAATTCCCTGTGAGCAGAGCCCAGCAGCAGCCTCTCCACAATGTCCCTTCAGGTAGCTGCAGACAGCAAGGAGTTCTGCCCTCAGCCTCCTCTTCCTCACACTAACCATCCCCAGCTCCCTCAGTCTCTCCTCATCAGATTTATTCTCCAGGCCCTTCCCCAGCTTCCTTGCCCTCCTCTGGACCCTCTCCAGCACCTCCACATCTCTCTTGTATTGTGGTGCCCAAAACTGAACACAACACTCAAGGTGTGGCCTCACCAAAGCCTCACCAAGGGCACAATCACCTCCCTGCCCCTGCTGGCCACAGCATTTCTAATGCTAGCCAGGATACCTTTGGTTTTCTTGCCCTCCTGGGCACACTGCTGGCTCCTATTCAGCTCCTGTCTATTACAACCCCCAGGTCCCTTTCTGCCAGTAGCTCTCCAGCCACACTGCCCCAAGCCTGGAGCATTGCTTGGGGAAACTCCCTGAAAGGAGGTTGGAACCAGGTGCTGTTGGTCTCTTCTCCTTCATAAAAAGCATAGGACAAGGTAAAATGACTCTAGGTTGCAGCAGAGGAGGTTTAGATTGGGCATTAGGAATGATTTCTTCCCCAGAAGGATTGTCAAGCCCTCAAAGACACTGCCCAGGGAAGTGTTTGCATCACCATCCCTGGAGAGGCCTAAAAGCCACATAGATGTGGTGCTGCTAGACACAGTTTAGTGGTGGACTTGGCAGTGCTGGGTTAACAGTTGGACTTGATGAACTCAAAAGGCCTTTCCCAACCAAAACAATTCCCTGAGTCTGTGAAGAAAATAATTAACTAGAAGGAACAGCTGAAAGCAGCTGACAGGACTCGGATTTCATTTACCCCTGAAAATTCAGAGAACAACTGCTCCCAGCACAGCACTGCCTTGGATTCCTGCTGCCAGCTGGCAAGCTGGGTGGGCAATTCATTACATGAAGTTCTGGGTTTCTTCTGCAGCTTGACAAATGCTTCCTGCAACAGTGCCAGAAAATCTCATTCTTATTAAAAAGGGAAGGGGAAAGTAACTGTAACTGAAAGAAAAGTATGCAGTTTGTGACCAAAGTGGAGCCTGCTTTGTGTCTTCTCCTTGCCTGCTCACAGCACAAGGCTCTAGGAGAGGATTTGGGTGGAGGAGAGAAAAAGAAGTACAAAGAAATGTACCTCTGGATTTCCTGCTAATCTAGATAAGGACTGAAAGAGGCACTGGTAGGGCACTTAAGTGATTAAAATCCTTTATTACCTGGGTTAGGCATATAACTGCATTTTGTGCATGTGGGGGTGTGGACATGCACCACAGAACCAGAGAACTGTTGAGGTTGGAAGAGACCTTTGAGAGCACAGCTCTAAAGGCTCACCTAGAACTTGCAATCCCTCCACAGCTGCATAGCTAATACCACTAAACCAGCATCACACCCACACATCTTCAGGGATGTGCTCTGGTGGGCAGGAGGGGCATTCCCATTCTGGGCTGGATTAGAAGGGCTGTGGTTAGTAGGCTAAGAGAGGTTCTCCTGCCCCTCTACTCTGCCCTGGTGAGGCCACATCTGGAGTACTGTGTGCAGTTCTGGAGCCCCCAGCACAAGAAGGACATGCAAGTGTTGGAGCCAGTCCAGAGGAGGCCACCAAGGTGCTGAGAGGGCTGCAGCAGCTCTGCTGTGAGGACAGGCTGAGAGAGTTGGGGCTCTGCAGCCTGCACAAGAGAAGGCTTCCAGAAGAACTTGGAGTGGCCTTCCAGCATCTGAAGGGGGCCTACAGGAAGGCTGGGGAGGGACTATTGACAAGGTCTTGTAATGATAGGGTGAGGAGGAATGGGTTTGTACTGGCAGAGGGGAGATTGAAAGTGGATGTTAGGAAGAAGTTGTTTGCAGTGAGGGTGGTGAGACACTGGCACAGGTTGCCCAGGGAGGTTGTGGCTGCTCCCTCCCTGGAGGTGTTCAAGGCCAGGTTGGAGGAGGCCCTGAATGACCTGTACTAGTGGGAGGTGTCCCTGCCTATGGCAGGGAGTTGGAACTGGATGATCTTTGAGATCACTTCCAACCTTACCATTCTATGATTCTGTGATTTCCAAACCTCATGACTCAATGGGAGGATCTACCTGACAGTTTGGTCCAATCCTGTCCTTTATGCATTAAATAATCATAGAATGCACTGCCTCTATAAGGGACCTTTAAGGGTCATCTAGTCCAAATCCCCTGCAGTCAGCAGGGAGATCTCTAACTAAATCAGGTTGCTCAGAGCCCCATCAAGCCAGACAATGAATGGCTTCCACCATCTCCCTGGGCAACTCATTCCAGTATTCCACCAGCCTCATAGTAAAGAACTTCTTGCTAACGTAAAAACATGCCCTCCTAATGCCCAAAACCTTCCTCCAAATGCCCAAAGCTTCTTCCTAATGCCCAATCAAATGTTTCTTGACATCAGCTCATGTTCAATCACTGCCATAATTAACACTGAACTCATTAAATGACTGATTTATATCAAGAAACAGGTATTTCTATGAGACCAAAGTGTGTCCCTACACCTGCCACACCACGGGGTAGGTGTAGTGCCACACACCTCCTTCCAGCCACGGGGAGGTTTGGTGCCTGGTTTCAGCCTGCATGTTGGGCCTCATGATGCAGCCAGATGAAGATGGAGAGGGAAGATGAGTGAGTCCCTGCAGGCACCTTGCAAGGCCTCACAGAGAGATGAGAGGGGGATGAATCATTTGCTGGCTGTGCCCCTACGGATTGCTTCGCACAGGCTCAGTGCCTGCTACCCCTGGCTGATGTCAGCTGGGTGAAGTGAGATCAGCAGAGCCAGGAAGAGCCCAGCAGCAGGAACATGACAGCATGGACTGGTGCACAGTGCTGCTCTGGCAGCCCCCATGCTGTCATGTTCCTGCTGCTGGGATTTTGGGGGCTGTCATCAGAGGAAAGAGCAAGAAGGTAAGGGTGCAACTGCATGGGTACAGAGTGCTGGAGCACCAGGCTGAGAGAGTTGGGGCTGTTCAGCGTGGAGAAAAGAAGGCTCCATCAAGACCTCCAAGGTGGCCTTTCAAGACTTAAAGGAGATAGTCAGAAAGCTGGGGAGAGTTTTTTGAGCAAGGTCTGCTCTGGTGGGACAAAGGGTGATGGCTTGAATTATAGAATGATGGATTCATAGAATCATGGAACCATAGAATGGTAAGGTTGGAAGGGACCTCAAGGATCATCTAGTTGCAGCCCCCTGCCATAGGCAGGGACACCTCCCACTAGCACAGGTCACTCAAGGCCTCATCCAACCTGGCCTTGAACACCTCCAGGGAGGGAGCAACCACAACCTCCCTGGGCAACCTGTGCCAGTGTCTCACCACCCTCACTGCAAACAACTTCCTCCTAACACCCAGTTTCAAACTCCCCTCTGCCAATTCAAACCCATTCCTCCTCGTCCTGGCATTACAAGACCTTGTCAATAGTCCCTTCCTGTAGGCCCCCTTCAGATACTGCAAGGCTACTCTAAGGTCTCCTGGAAGCCTTCTCATTTCCAGGCTGCAGAGCCCAAATTCTCTCAGCCTGTCCTCACAGCAGAGCTGCTGCAGCCCTCTCACCATCTTGGTGGCCTCCTCTGGACTGACTCCAACACTTCCATGTCCTTTCTGTGCTGGGGGTTCCAGAACTGCACACAGGACTGCAGGTGGGGTCTGAGGAGAGCAGAGCAAAGGGGCACAATCCCCTCCCTTGCCCTGCTGCCAACACTGCTCTTGCTGCAGCCCAGCACACAGTTGCTGTCTGGGTTGCACTCACACTGCAGCCTCATCTGGAGCTTTTCATCAACCCAGATTCCAAGCTTCTTTTCCTCAGGGCTGCTCTCAGCCATTCCCCATCCAGTCTGCAGTTGTGCTTGGGATTGTGCCTACCCAGGAGCAGGACCTTACACTTGGCCTTGTATGAGAGGGAGATTCGGACTAGAGAGAAGGAAGAGATTTTTTGGATGCTGAGGGTGGTGAGACCCTCTCCCAGATTTCCCACAGAGCTGGTTGATGACCCCATCCCTGGAACCATTCCAGGTCAGGTTGTTCATGGCTCCAAGCAACCTGCTCTAGTTGCCTCTGTCCCTGCTCACTGCATGAGGGGTTAGATAGATGACCTTGACAGGTCCTTTCCAAGCCAAACCATTCTGTGCTTACTGTCTGTACCTCGACCTCCCTGTCAAAGTCACCACACATCACAGCTGCTGCTGCCTTCTTTCCACCAAATGATTTAGCAGGTATTTTGCAGGCTCTTTCGTTAAGCACCTCTGTTGATGTTGCAAGAAATAATCACACCCTATTACCAGCCCCAGCCACAACATGCAGCCACAGGCTCCTTCTTCCAGCAACAAACTGATCTCATAGCAACAACAACATCTGTGCTTCAGCCTTCCAAACACAGGGACAATTACCATATCATTTCCCTGCTTGCAAGGGAGGAAGCAAAGGGAGGCCAGCTGGAATGAGGATTTTCCTATGTGGGCAAGGTGCCTAGTGAGGGCATGGAGAGAGAGGTCACCTCCTTCTGCAAATGGATGGAGAGCTGCTCATTCCCAAACACCTGCATGTCAGTGCCTGCAGGGTGACCTGGGTTCACTGCAACCATTTGAGGGCCCAAATCTCATTGATGGGTAGAAGCAGAGGATCATTTAGGTTGGAAGAATCATAGAATCATAGAATGGTAAGGTTGGAAGGGACCTCAAGGATCATCTAGTTCCACCCCCCTGCCATAGGCAGGGACACCTCCCACTAGTACAGGTTACTCAAGGCCTCATCCAATCTGGCCTTGAACACATCCAGGGAGGGAGCAGCCACAACCTCCCTGGGCAACCTGTTCCAGTGTCTCACCACCCTTACTGTAAAGAACTTCCTCCTAACATCCAGTCTAAATCTCCCCTCTGCCAGTTTAAGCCCATTGCCCCTTGTCCTGTCATTGCAGGACCTTGTAAATAATCCTTCCCCAGCCTTCCTGTAGGCCCCCTTCAGATACTGGAAGGCTACTATCAGGTCCCCTCGAAGCCTTCTCTTCTCCAGGCTGAAGAGCCCCAACTCCCTCAGCCTGTCCTCATAGGAGAGCTGCTCCAGCCCTCTGATCATCTTTGTGGCCCTCCTCTGGACCCGCTCCAACACTTCCATGTCCTTCCTGTGCTGAGGGTTCCAGAACTGCACACAGTACTCCAGGTGGGGTCTGACGAGAGCAGAGTAAAGGGGCAGAATCACCTCCCTTGCCCTGCTGGCCACGCTTCTCTTGATGCAGCCTAGGACTCGGTTGGCTGTCTGGGCTGCATGTGCACACTGCAGGCTCATGTTGAGCTTTTCATCAACCCAGACTCCAAGGTCCTTTTCCTCAGGGCTGCTCTCCAGCCATTCACCACCCAGCCTATATTTGTGCTTGGGATTGTGCCTACCCAGATGCAGGACCTTACATCTGGGTAGGCACAAGAGACCTCTAAGATCATCAAGTCGAACCCAGCACTGCCAAACCACCACTAACCACCACCACCTGGGTCGAGGCAATCCCAAGCACCAATCCAGGCTGGGCAGGGACTGGATGGAGAGCAGCCCTGAGGAGAGGGACTCGAAGGTGTTGGCAGATGAGAAACTCAACATGAGCCAGCAGTGTGCACTTGCAGCCCAGAGAGCAACCAGAGCCTGGGCTGCAGCAGGAGAAGTGTGGGCAGCAGGTGGTGGGAGGTAATTCTCCCTCTCTGCTCTGCACTGAGAGACCCCACCTGGAGTACTGCATCCAGTTCTGGAGCCACTGTTACAAGAGGGATGCAGATGTGCTGGAAGGTGTCCAGAGAAGGGCCATGAGGATGAGCAGAGGGCTGGAGCTGCTCTGCTGTGAGGAGAGACTGGGGGAGTTGGGGCTGTGCAGTCTGGAGAGGAGAAGGCTCCCAGGTGACTTTATTGTGACCT